>JAJJMC010000896.1:5663349-5706197 GCA_023531435.1 Papaver californicum
ATGTTTAAAAAAAGAAATCAAGCAACGTATATAAAAAACTTAAAAAACGTTGTAAAAAGTCTAATTAAATCAAATTGAAAATAACCTTTCTGTTTGGTCTTTGGAAGAATATCATTCCCTTTGCCATTCCAAACTAAAGAACACCTGTATATCAAAATACTTTAGTCTCAACCATTGCCTATATAAACTAAAAAAGAGCTTGAAAAATAAGATGTTTTTGATGAATCATCAATATGGACATCCATTTAACATCCACTGAATAAATGAACCACCGTTGAAGCCTCCTGCCAAGCTTTGAAATTCGGTACCCTAACAAATAAAATCAAGATATCAATAATTAGTGAATATATGAAATACTATGTATAATGAAAATTCAGTTGACATTCGCTCACGTGATTTACAAATCCATATGGATTTTCATGATGCACTATCCCATGTTGTTGTTCATATAGATTTTCTTGATGTACTATCTCATGTTGTTGTTCATATGGATAAATTGCTTGATGCACTATTCCATGGTGTTGTTGATGTCCGATAGATCGAGGATTTTCTTGTGTTTGAGGCGCGTAATCAACTTGAAATATATGTGTGTCATCCGCCCAACCATCCTAAGAAATTAGTATTTGGTACATAAATATAAGGAAATGATTAGTAATTAGTAATAAAAATAATTGAAATGGATGAATTGATTCAATAATACCTTTTTCTTTGAACACTTTTTAGTTGGTTGGTCTACTGTCTTACGAGTCCGACCTTTCTGTGGCTTGTGTTTCGGGTCATTTAAATGAATAATAGAGTTATCATCTTCAGCACATTCATCATCTTTATCTACTATTTCTATAATATTTTCTTCAAGTTGTTTTCCCTTGAGTTTCTCATTTTCCTTAGCTTTGTTTTGTTGGCATTCATTTTTTTTTAAAACTCAACCAATCATCGATATCAGGGTATTCAGGGGTACCTGCTACCCAATATGCAAGATCTCTAAATTTATTACACAGATCATAGTATTGATTACTTGCATCATCATTTTTCCAACAACTGAAACCCACTTTCACTTTTGTATAACATCTTTTCACATCCTTCCGCCATCATCTTAATATGTACTTATCAGGGAGTTTTCTTACACCGTTATAAACAAAAACACTTAAAACATGGCAACAAGGTATTCTTCTAAATGTAAACATTTGACAGCTGCAACGAATATCACAGTCTTCTAAGTTATATGTCACAAAAAAAGTCATTTTCTTATAGTAACCACCCTCAACCCATACAACTAGCTTGCTGCACATTGTAGATTGTACTGATAGGCGTTACCTCTGAGTACTTGATATCCCTACCCAAAATGTATTTTTTACATGGTAACCAACGACCCCTTTCTTCATTTAAATCATGCAACCATTTGTAGTCTCCCAAATCATACTCATTCAACATCCAATCCCATAATTGTTCAAACTCTTCCAAAGATTGTGAATCATACACCACAACTTTCATGTCAAAAGTAATCTCGGAAAACCTCTGATATACACCAAATTTATCAGGAAGTTTTTCATCACATGCCATAAACACCACTAGTGTCTTGCTTCAGGAAACATAATCTCAATAGCCTATTGCATCGCCCTTGCTTGGTCAGTTACTATGGAAAGCTTTTTCGGACATACATTCCAACCACTTACTAAATAACCACATAAATGTTTATGTAGTTTCATTTGAAATCAAGCCATATCCAAGTAAAATTGTCTGCCCATGATGATCAACACCAACAAAGGGAGCAAATGGCATATCATATATGTATATTTACCAAGTATGTAGTATCAAAGATAATTATTTTAAAAACTCCTTGTAAGCTTCCCTACTCATACCATCAGCCCAAAATACATTCTCCAAGTGGTCTTCATCGTCAGTATCAACTGCAAAATAAAAACCTAAGTTTTCCGCAGTCATCTTTGCAAAATATTTCATCATCGGCGTTGCATCACCGTGACCAAGTATTGAACTTCTTACTTCATTAATTATATTTTTGATATCCTTTAGGGTGCATCCTACCTTTTCATATCCACCATACCCAATAACAACATATTTAAAGTTTTTAACAATTGGAATCCCATCTCGATTATTGAGATTTATTTTTCGCTTTCACGATCTACTAACCTTTCGGAAACATTGTATAAAATGATAATCATCGGGCTTACATTCATGATTATGTTCAGGATCACTACCGAAATATACCATTTTTTGTTACTTGATTCCATTCGCCCTGTAATATAAGCTTTACATCCACTTTTAACAGTACTCCTTGGTTTTGTTTGATTAGGAGTCTGGCTTTGATGTTTACGTCATTTTACGCAAGCAAAAGTCACACTTCTTACTATCCATTCATCATTTATCCTTCTTGACATTTTTTTGCAATAGAAATCCTTTCTTTCTACCGTATTCTTCATAAAAGTCAAACATTTGCTTATAGTCATCAAAAACCATCCCTTTTAATGAAGGTCCCATTCCATCACTTCCATTAACAAAATGGTTTTCTACATTCTCTGCAAACAAAATTGTACCTGGTAATTACTTATCATTTACTTATGTGGTCCCAAATAAGAAAATTAAAGCACACCAACCAAAAATATATATAGAAAATTTTAATATTTACTATCAAGAACTTTCAACTTCAACATCATAATATAAAGAGATCTTTTGGAAGAACTCTCAACATTTAACTTGCATCAAAGTTTATTATCAATATATAAAATAAATATATTCTCTACTGTTTTATCACTATTCAACGAATTGATCTACTTAAATAGAAGTTAAAAAAAGTTAGAGCCTACTATTTTGATCGGACTCTGTGTGATTTTCCTCCATTTTTTGTTTTGGAATGGAGAAAATTTAGAAAGACTATCGTTAAAAAATTCTAGATCTGAAAATTGTCAACGGTAGATTTATTATCTTATAAAGTCTTTACTCTAGGCATTAATTATTTACCGTAAAAAATAATCTTATATTAACTAATCTCATGAAATACAGTTGGGGTACGAATTTTGAAGCTGACTTTTCTCTCTCTCGTTAACAACCCGATTTAGTCGGCATGCAAAAACTCCTCCTCCAACTTTATTATGCCATGTCACCGCCATGTACTGGGGAATTAGTTGGGTGCAAAAGTTAGGGGTGATAAATGCGTAATTCATATGTTTTTAATGTCAAATCTATACTAGTATTAGCTATAATTCTTACATATTACTTGTTATTACTCTTTTTTGCTATGGTATATTAGGTGAATCATCCAAAAAGGAGCTACGAAGTGCTTAAAAGGAACAAGGAATTGAAGTCTACCGATGGAGAAGGGCCAGAGATAATTTTTACTCATTTAAATTCAAAAGTTCTTAATACCATTTTGAAGAGAACAAGAATACGAAGCCAACACAAAAAGAATGAGGTTATTCCGAGTTCGTATGAAGAAGTTATGGACGAAACGGTCGAGACGAAGAAAAAGTCACCTACAGCTCAACAGTCGGCATTGCTCATTAGCAACCAATCTGTGCCTACTGTGACACAAAATGGGGCAGAGAATTGGACTTACAGTCGGCATTGCTCATCAGCAACCATTCTGTGCCGACTGTAGTGAATTTGGTGGCAGAAACTTTTACCAACTATCGGCATTGTTAATGAGCAATTCCCTATACCGACTGAAGAGAGAAAAGTGGCAGAAAGTTTTACCAACTGTCAGCATTGTTGGTGGGGAAACATCTATGCCGACTGTAGAAAGCTAAAGGGTTCATTTTGACACGTTTTTAACTTCCAAATCAAGGTAACTTAGTTCAAATGGGATTCTAAACCTTAGAAGAAGAGGAAACTTGAGGGCCAAGCATTAAAGGCTATAAAAAAAGACATCTTAGGCTCAAACAAGACACATCCAATCACATATTCTATATTCTACATCTTAAACCTAGGGTTTACCCTTTTAGGGGGAAACCATTCTTCTGTGTGTAATGAGTAGCTAATTATTTTGTTGATTAAGGATGAATTCAATGTTCTATGCGTGAAGCTTTATTAGTTAATACAAGTTTGTTTCAAGTTATTATCATCATCGTTTGTTTTCATTATATCTAGGGTTTATGATTGATTCTCTATATTGTTCAAGTATACAATTGGATTATTCTATTGATCATTCTAATGCTAGTAGAGAGTTGAGCGATCCTTAATTGTCGATCATCTCCTACACAAGTAAAAAACTTGAGACCTTGCAGAGGGATTCTGTGGAGCAATCGTGTGTGAAGACAATACTAGCAAGTGGACCGAGCGTACTGAGTCTAACTACTAGAATCAAACCTAAATTCACAAATCGTAAAGCGTTAGATTGAGTTACACCTTGTAAGCGTACCTCAAGGCGGCTCAGTTGGATAGAATCTAGTGACTAAGCTTACCTGTTATCCGGTGATATAAGGAGTTTTCAGGATAGCTAAGCGTACCTGCTATTCTACGGTTGGTGGTAAATGATTCTGACGAAAGATAAATAAGTATATTAATTTAGTCAACGTTTGGTAACGGCGAATGACTCCCTAATCATCTTTCTTTTTTATTATATTTTTATTATTCTTTTTAGTCAACTTACAACCAATCCACCTTATTTCTTTACTTTTATTATAATTTTGCTAATCTAAGTAACCTATCAATTACACAGCTCTCTGTATGAACGATCCTTACTACTTCTATATCAGTATTTAATTAGTGAGAAATATATCGAGTAATTTGTTGCACTTACGACACGCATCAGGGGCGTCAAACATTTTTGCTTCTTCCTTTCCTTCAACATCCTTCTTTTTTTCAAGGTTAAATAGTATCAGATGTTCAATGAAAATAAATAAATAATCAAAACGAAATCCCATGTTAATAAAATTGAAAACATATAGCTGATTTACCTTCTTGAACAAAATAATTAACCAAAAAAATGAATCAAAAATTATAGTATTGAGTTGTAATTGGAGGTTTTGAATCGATTTGGGTATAAAATTGTGCTAAGTTTTTGATTTGTATCAGAGTTTAAATGTATTAGGTTTTATATTGTGGGGTTTAATTTGTATTTTGTATTTTGTTTTACCCTAGGGTTTCAAAGATTACATATATATTTGTGGATAAAACACATAAAAAACAGATACTTACTCTTAGTTTAGCAAGTGTAACTGTATTAACTGTAAACTTACCAAGACTACAGATCATGGGTTTTGATAATGGTTCTGAAAGTTTTAATTCATTTGGATTTTGTTAATAGAGAAAAATCTAAAACGAAAGGAATCGTAGATTATGAGTTTGAAGATAGGAAAAACATATAAAATTAGAAAGAGAAAACAAAAATCAAGACAAAAAAAAAGAGAAAAAAAATAAAAAAAAAAAGAGCAAAACTTTACACGTGATAAAGAAAGGAGCATAAATCTTGTACAACTTACCTAGACACATGTGATGACACATTATTAGGGAGGAGAGAAGGGAGGAGAATAACATTTCTGTTTTTTAAATAGAACGATCCCTTAAATTAAATTTCTTGAATTAATTTTTAACTTAATTTCTCCACCATCAGATGCAAGTGTATGGATGGTTAATAATACTTCCCTTGTTTTTTAAAATCTCATCTTGATCTTGACCGTCCATCCACTTACATCTGGTGGTAGATAAATTAAATAAAAAATTAAGTCATGAATTTAAGTCAAGGGAGTTACTTCTAGAAATGCACCTCTTAAAATATATCCTCACGCATTTAAAAGATATCCCCACTTTCTACTAGATAAAATCCCAAAATTGTAGATTACCTGTTGTTGATAGTGGGTTTTTGCTAGAGCTGAAATCGTAATTATATTCCTATCACATAGCAAAAATATTAAATTTATGAACTTGTCTGTGGTCTCGTATCAGAAATATATAGTATGTATATTTGCTTCTATTTCACAAGAAAATTAAGAATATAGGTTTTACTACTTGTACTAGAGCTTCACCTAGTTGAACTCTTAGTATTTTGCATACATATACTAGGGTATCACTCGTGCCTAGTTGGCACAGGCTATTTCAAAGGGTCGTTTGCTAGGAAATCTCTTTACACAAAGTTCTAATCCGCTGTTAAACATTATCGTAATTTGATTGGATAAGGTGGACATGTGGTAATCAGAAAAGCTTTTAGGGGAAGTAGTTTACTGCTGGGATACAAATTAGGCATGAGACAATTGTTACTACCCATGGATATAGGAACATATTTAGCGAGGTCTTCTTGGCTCTTGAATTTACTTGGAAGTTGTAATTTTATTGTGTTTTTAAACATCAATAGTTGTGCATTCATTGATACCCTAGTTGCCTGTAAAGAATGTTAAAATCATGTACGCAAGCCCCTCAGTGATTATTTAAACCGGTTTCAGACTATGTTTCTATATGAGTGTAGAGAAGCTGAGGCAACAAAGTAATAATTAGTTAACATAACACAATATTATCAAAAACTATAAAGGAAAGGAGTGGGTGTAGCCAAATTACATAATTTCCTCCAGTTTCATCGAGTATTCCTGCTGCAGCTAATGCATAATTAAATCCTTCTAAGCCTATATTACAATTATCCTTATCCAATCAGATCCATGTTATCCTTATATATTGGTTGTAGCCAAATTTTATTAAATCATTCTTTCCTTTTAAATCAGAGCTCAAAATAACCAAAACCTATAAGAAGTAAAATATTTTAAGTGGATTCAAATCTTCAGATATAAAATAAAGTTGAGACATTTCCATATCAATTAATTGGAGAGCTTATCACTCGTTTTGTTTTTGGATTGCTCAAAACCGGTGATCGGAGCAATCAAATATATAAAGGTCTATCTATCATGCTAAATATTATAGGCACAATTAAATATTATAGCCATCTGAATTAGTGATTTATAAAAATGGACCCAGTTTTTAAAATTATAGGAAACCTGAGCTAATGATATAACTTGAATGCATAAATATACTAATGTAGTCCAACCGACAAAACAAAAGACAAAGCGAATCTATAAGGTTCATGATAATAGAAAATAGATGTTATCAACATCCATGGCTGTTATATTTTTGTTTTAAGTATCTACAACTCTAGATTAAAAGGGAGCTTAGTGAGGCCATTTCGTCAAGTCTAAGCTAGAGTGCTATAGAGTATACACTCTCTTATAGTTTTGTTATAGGCAATCAAATGATGGTCCTATATACAGCCTAATACAGGCTACAAAGAAATCAATATTCATGGGAAAGAATAAGTAGCAAGATAAGGAAAATAAAGAGGATCACCAACCAATCAAATAAGATCATTCAACATCAAACTGATAGGTGGCTTCTTGTACCAATCAACTTACTGAACCCTCACGTATCTGGAGATGGATTTTTCTCTTTTTTATCAAACTCGGTAAGGTGCTGGATGAACTTCACACAATCGTACTATTCTTTTTGTGATTGACCATCCTATGAGTTTTATTGTCTTGAATTCATATGATACTGGGTTGCCATGATATGCAACTGTCCACTAAATTCTTTCGTATTTCACTTAAGCATTAAAAATTTAGCAGAGTCACACAGTGATGAGTACAAACGAATCAATCAGGAATATTAGCGATGCTATTTTTCTTAATAGTTTGTGACAATAGATGCTTCTGCCCCTGCTCCTGCTAGGTCTATGGCCATGGCCATGGCCATTTGATTCAGCTGCAGGGCTTTTCTCCTCAGCCGGACTTCTTCCCTAGCACTGGGAGGACTGTCACTTTTGTAGTCTGAACCGTTGCGCCAAGTGGCTGTCTTCTTATGCTCTCTTGGGGAGAGACTATATCCCGGTGGGCTGAGCTCATCAGGAATTGGGCTACGCTTCCCCCCCTGGATGGAAGTGGAGATGCTTTCCTCGCTGGCTTGGGGATCCTGCTCTACCACGGGCTTCTTGATCTCCTCTTTTCCACTCGCTCAATGCTCCGCTCTCTCCGAAATGGAGATCTGGATTGGCATAGAGGAGTTGCATGTTAAAATTACCAACGACATATATAAATGACAAAGAAATAAAACGACTCCAAAAACAGGGTAGATTATGTATTCCTGGTTTTGAAACAATTGTAGCTAAATAACTAATTACCAATCAATAAACCAATGCACAGGGTAGAAAAACAGGCTACCCAGATCCCTTGCTATAAATCAAATGATACAAAACACATAAGCTGATGAAACCTGTAACTGCGGCCACGGCTGTAACTTCCGCTACGACTTCTGCCATGAAGGGAAGAAGGTGATCGTGAATAACTATGCCCACTGAACTCAACAACAATCGTTAACCTAAGACAATGAGATTTGTATTCTCTTATTCCAAACATGAACATAACTATGCCCACTAAACTCGGCAACAACCTCCACTGCCACCGATGTCCGCAATGGTTCTTAATTTTGGTGCCGTAGTAAACTTAATACAAACAGTAAGAAAGAAATGAAAGAATTTTGTGTTGTATGTGCACATGAACATTTGCAGAACATAAATCATTTGCAACTGTAAAACAGAAATGAAAGTGGAAGAGGAGAAGATGTTTCAATAATCTCTAAACAAAGATTCATAACGGAAGTGAAAGTGGAAGAGGCGAAGATGGCCGTTGTCTTCAGTGTGTGTACCAAGAGAAGAGAAAATGTGTTTTCTTTAATCTGGAAGAAAGTTAAAAACTTATAAATGGTGGGATCTTATGTGATGACCTCTTAGACCATACATTATAGTTGTCCATGGTTCACTAAGTTCCTCAGTTCATAAAAAATTGTAATAATATTTTTAGTGGGGGGAAATTAAGTGAATTTGACCCTACACCAAAGGGTTCCCTACCTGAATGCATTGACGGATGAAAGTATATGTACATCTAAGTTAGATATATAGATAGATACAAACATTACTATGTTTCTGATTTATAAAAACATTATCCTTGAATTTTTAAGAATTTAAGGATTTCATATAAGCAAATGACCACTAATCAAAACAAACCAAACTTGAGAAATCACTACCAAATCAACTAAAAAAGAAGAATCCATCAGAATCCACAGAAAAAGGGGGAATTAACATCTGGATTCCTAAATATTAACCCCTTATCTATGTCACGGCAGTCGGGACATCAAAGTCTTAGATTACTAACATAAAAACCAAGATAAAACTGAGAAACTTAAGTAACTAAGGTCAAGTAAGTTACGTGCTGAAAACTTTGAAAAGCGTACTATGTGCTGAGTACCCGTAATGATGACATCAGTAAGGTTTGTTCCGAAGATGAGGCTGCTATACCATGTGTAGGATAAATAAGCATTTGTCAAGTTTTAACCTGAACCATGTGTAGAAGCTGTGGAACAGCTGGAAGAACTTGCTTCCTGATGATCAAGAGCAAACTATAATCAGACTACTTAGGAAGATTTCATCCTAAAATAATGACAACCTATGCTACTGCCCAATAAAATCAAGGGTATTTGGTCAATCAAATATACAAAATGCACCTTCCTAAAATTTGTCTCCCAATGTCCATCAACTCTGCAACAGTCTTATCTCCATTACGCACAAACTCGAAAATCTACAAATAAAGGATACATTCGTAGTATTACAAAACAGAAACATAATTAGGAAAACATCTTCATTAAAACGAAAAGAAAATTAAACTTTGCAGCAAGCAATATACCTGAGTAGCTATAAGTGCTACGGCTTTGGTGTAATTAAGCTGCAACCCCCGAGCAAGACGCTTTTGCGCAAGATATCCGGCTTCATGCAAAGATAGTTTCTCTATTTCTATTGGAGTCAATTTCGTTGTTCCTACTCTGACTTCACACTATTGCTGAACCAAAACAAAAAACGGCGTAAAGTCAAGCAACAAAAAAAGGGTTTGAAAAAGAGGGTTCTTAAAGTAGGCTCATCTGACTACAACCAATAACTTCAGTATTATGCTTCAAAAAAAAAAAACATCAGTAGTTCTACAGGTCAATACAATAATACATTGAAAAAAATAAAATCAAAAAATTCAACATGGATTTTTCATAAAAATCATCAAAAGCAGTTCTTTAGAGTTCTAAAAGTCAAAATTAGAATAGAATCCACCTTTTCGTTGTCAAACTGAAGTAAATAATTACATCAAGGTATGGCTAATAGTTCTTGCATCACTAACTTATTGTCATTTAATCTCCAAAACCATCTCAAAAGGATTCCTCAGACTATTTTCAATACTTACTGTTATTTTCATTTTCCTTTATCTCCCACTTACACTACCTTCTGTCCATTTTATTGCCATCACTGGTTTCTCAGTTTCATGGGTTGCTAATTTCAAACTTCCCCTCTTTGCATTCAATCATGGCCCTCTATCAAACTCATCATCACCTGCATACCCATCATACTTGGAGTCAATATATATTAATGGACGGCTAAATGCAAGATCAAACCAGGGATCCTTCACTAAACTAGTTGATTAAACTAAGTCCCAGCTCAATCCCATAATATTTGGCTAAAGAAGTATTCTATGTAGCATCACTCATTAAGAATACAATTAACCTTGTTTTTTACATCTCACTATTATGTATTTCATAGGTGACTAAGTTGGCAAAAGCCAAAAGCTAGTGGTAAGTTTTCAAAGTTTCTGAGACCAATAGTCAAGGTTGCAATTTTGGTTTCTCATGGATTAAATAGTAACACAAACTTGGAGATTCTCTTAGTAAATTTCATAGATTACCACAAACATCTGCTTGGCTTGCTCATTGCATCACCAAACATCAACACAATTCATTCATGGTCCGTTTTAAGATGCGGCATTCCAATGCTAATGTAGGTTAGTGTCTATATCCTATTGAAACAGAAAAGTGAAGCAAAGCTACTGACTTGTAGATAGAATCGCCGCCATCCCCCTTTCATGTAGGATCCCCAGTCTGAGCAGTAAAATCCTTCTGTATTATATGAAATAGGCATCCAATGAAGTACTTAATCCTGCACCCAACCAACATCAGTAACATATAAAGATATAAGAGACATTCAAATCCCTAGATTTTGCAAATTCCAAAAAAAGAAGGAGAAATCAAAGCAAAAGTTAGAGAAAATTACTTGAAGAGCTTCAAAAAGTTCTTGGTAGTGAGGGGGCAGCGATTTGTGTACAAATCAATAACAATATCCCCCAAACTGGTGATATCATCATCGACATTCTCCCTGAATAATGATGTCTCTTCTGAAACCCTAACAATGCATCAATAATTACAAAAGCATTAGATGATAAAACTTAATAATCAACAATAACACAGTATAAATTACATTCAACCATAATAGTAAGGCGAAAAAGAGAGAGATACTGAAACCCTGAACCCCCAAAAAAATTCTTTTCTTTTGGGTAAAGTTAGAATCAGTTGTTGCTAAAATTCTCAAATACAAGGTCTGAGCAATGGAGGGGAGAGTACAATGTATTGCCTAAGAGATAGGAGATATGAGAGGGTTTTGAAAAAAGTTTTTGCCTTAAAAGAGGAGATATGAAAGTGAAGAGACGAAGAGGGTGATAAATTAATTAACGACAGTAATAAAGACAGATCGATGGGAAATAAAAACAGTTGTTGTATTTAGACGCCCATGTGGCACATGAAGATGGATGGACGTTGGATTAAACCTAGAAAACTACACTGGGAGGATAGAAAGATCATAGACGCTAGTTGTAAAGCCAGAAATGTATCTTATTTACTTTCAAGGTGTAGATCGAAGCCAAAGCGAGCAAGCTAAGATGTTTCCTTATGTTCCAATCGAGAGGATATTGCAAGGAGCTAACCGCTGGGTCTTATAGAAAACACTCATGTTTTATAAGCATAGATTATACGTGCTTGATTTGCATTCGTCAAGTGCATGTAAAGTGTGGCTGATGAACCAACTTTCTAAACCCCACAGTTGACCTGGAACGCCATATTGAGTGGTTTGGTTTTGAGCTACGTTTAATAGATAAAACACAATCAACTTAAAATAATTAGAGGTACTTAAACAAAATCAGTAATTCTACAGATCCTAGCAGCACATTTTACTAACGAACCAATTGCGACGGATCACTGCAAACAAACCATTCTACACCGTCTTTTTGGGGTCCCCTATAAATAAATAAGCATTTCAAGTCAAATCATATAGACCCATTTTGGTAAAAAGAGATACCAATGCAGTGATACATAAGGCTGCACAAACCCGACCCAGACCCGTCACCAGTACCCTCTTGTTTTGACCCGACCCGTCGATAAACGGGTTGGGTACGGGTGATAATTTCCTTCACCCGCCTTCTGGCGGGTCGGGTGCGGGTGACACCATCTCTCACCCGACCCACCCTCCCAACCCGCAAAAAAAAAACATCTTTCCTAGCCTTTGGATTACTTACCCTTGTTTAATCTGAGTCGTTGATCCGTGTTGTATAAAACCATTTCAGGCTTCGGCCGTCTCGACCTAAGTCTCTTCTTCACTCTTCAACTCATTTCTAAGTTCTAACTTCTAACTCATTTCTAATTCATTGTTCCTCTGGATCCCTACCTCTTTCAAAAAAATAAAATCATTTGAACAAAGTTTTAAAATCGTTCAGATGAAAACCTATGTTCTTGATCATTGTCTGTTGTATCTGTTCGATTGAAAAGAAAAACCTAATACCCTAACCCTAGATTTACTCAAAGCAGATATGATATTTGATGTTTCTGCTGTAGAACAAGACAAACCAAGCAAATAACTTTGAGATCTGAAACTCAGTAGTCTCGTCTAGCTCAGAGAAGACCATGGCTAGAGAGGGTTCGTTGTTGAATGAGTGAATAAGAAACCAATGAAGTGAAAATGGTGATGCTGTGAAGATTCATTTCAAACAAAGAAGAGAGGTAGTACAACAAATGGAACTAAGAGATGGGTTTTGATTCTGTGTTCAAGATCAACGAGAAATGGATTGCAAGAGTTGTAAGAAGAAAGGTACCAGGATTGTGCTGATGTATTGGTTTCAGAAATGAAGAAAGTTGGGATGATTGTTGAGAGAGTAGTTGGTGTTGCAGAAGAGTTTACAAAGGTGGGTTTTTTTTGCTTCATCCTTTTTGGGATCTCATTTATTTATGTTATTCATGTGAAGATGTATTGGTTTTATCTTTGTCGGAATGAGAGAATTTGATTTTCCTTTGGTATTTAGTTTGGTGGAATTGTTTATGGTTGTGTTTTGCAGGTGGCAGCTCCTATGGAGACATTAGGAAGGGCTGCAGCGGAATTGGAGATAAAGAAGCTAACATACATAGGTATGGATTCATTCTTTTGCTTACTGCTTACGCATTAGATTTGGGTTCATCTTTGAGTACTTTGTTTTACTAGTATATGAGTGGCAATGTATATGGTCCTGTGTACTTTGTCTGTGATTGTGTTAATAATCTTGGTGTGAACGTTTCCGTTGTTTCAATCACTTGATTTATGGAATCGTGAATAATTTTCTTCTCGCGTCTGTTATTTGATTTGCTTTTACCAGAGATCTTCTGCTCCTTTAGAGCATTTTTCAAAAAACAAATTACATTTGTTCTTGTTCATATTCTGGATTAAATTGTAGTATTAACCTGAAGCTTGCAGGTTAACAAGACCGACTCTGGTGTAGCACTAAGGTTTGATAACAAAGAGTTTAGTTAAAAATATGTATTGGTTTTTTCATATTTTTAATATCATGGGCGGTGCTTTTATTCCAATTCTGGAAAAGAAAGAACTCATCACTTTTATTCAGGTAATTTAAATACAAAAAAATTCTCTCATCTCTTTATACCCTCTCATATTAGTACTAAAAACCTCATCACTTACTATGGACAGATGGCAAAGTTTAGTGGGAGCGGATTAAGGATGTAAATTTTATGATACTGAAAGGAGTTCTGCTCTGAAAAAACGAAAGAAAAAGAAGCACTACAAAGGGCTGAGTGGTTTGGACACTACTGATATTCAGAATTGATGCAATGGTTCTCATGAGTATTATTTGTTTACAGTTGCCATTTGAGTTGGCTTATGCTTATCTATACGAGGTTATGGAATCTGATACTTTGAAGTAAGAGTCGCACTTCTGTTTTATTTTTTTTATTCTGATAAGTTAATGTATCTCCAATAATGCTATGTCTAGCATCCGAGCGATGTACAGCTAACATATCTCTTTCAAATGTAAGTTACAGAACTTTTATATGATTTCAGTTGAGAACATGAAATTGATTGACATGAAAATTATAACATTGTGTTGCTAGACAACAATCTGGGCGGGTGACCCGCACCCACCCACACCCGACCCGTCCTACGGCGGGTTGGGTGCAAGTGAATACTTCAGTCACCCGCCAACTGGCGGGTCGGGTGGATGGGGCCAAACCCGACGCACCCGACCCGATGTGCAGCCCTAGTGATACATGGCTCTGATGTACATAACTTGATAGGCACCGATGGAGCCTGTCAGTTTTGTGAAACTGACGTGGCAACTTTAGACAATTAACAACAGCCGTTGGGGATTTTCTGCGAACATTTCGCGTGCACATCTGTTGGTGTTTCCGGCATTTCTAACTATCCTCCCTGCAAACATTATTCATCCATTCTTAAATTTCTAAGATAGGCCATTCCAAAACAATCACCAACTCTGCAGCAACATACACCAATCTGAATTCAACCCACTCTTTAACTGAGCTTCACTCAACAGCGAACTAATCAAATAGCTCCTCACTGCCATGTATCAATCAAGCTCAAACCCATCTTTTCTCTCTACAGCGAGTGCAATCACCCTATTCGCTTCATTCAATAACAGCAACATCGTTTCCCTGTTTTCATCTCAATTGCAGTTTCAACCTCTTCTCTGCTGCCATTATAACATTACTTCCAAATCACCAGCACACCAGCACACCATCTCCCTATTTCCTTCTCTTCATCTCACCATCTCGTACATTCAACACAGACAATAACATTCAATATCATTCTTCAACCTATTTTCTTCTCGTTGCCTTCTCTGAATTTCAATTTCTTTAGTTCAAACTTCAAAACTCGGCAGTAAAAACCCATCTCAAAGCTCGAACCACTGCACTGATTCATCTCACTCAACTTCCACTGTTTATTTGCCAAGAAAATCACTAATAGGCATCAGATTCCTTCTTTCACGCTCAATTTCTGTCCCTTCTCGACTGAACCATCTTTTCAAACTAACACATCCTCTCTTTACCTCCTAACCTTGGAAATCACCATTCAATCTTCTCCTCGCTGTTCAATATCTCCAACAGCATCACGCTTTTGGAACCCATTAACACACAGCTCAACACCTTCTCAGATTCGAATTAAACCCTGAAACCCATCTTCAATTTATTTCAACTGTGACCACCTCTCCAACACTGTGCAAGAAGCATGTACCAATCCCCAACAATAAAAACAAAAACATGAATCAAATAGGTTAAAGTTGGATCAACTTCATGTTCTTATTAAGATGAATACCCAAGTCTTCAATTTTGGATTAACTACATGAAAAGGCTAAAAAGGAATAGTGAAGATTAACTATATGAAAAGGCTAAAAAGGAATAGTAAAACACTGCAGCAAACAACACCAAGAATCATATACCAACACTAACAGTAAGAATGAAAACATAACCAAGCAGATAAAATATTGATCAAATACATGTTCTGATTATGGAATGAATACCCATGTTTCCAACTTATGATTTAGTATATGCAAACCAACCAATTTACTCTAAACTTCTCTAGTGACAGCCAAATCTTCTTTGTCATTCATCTTATCTTAAGTAATGATTTCAGGGAAGCATAAGGCATCAATGGGCTAATGATGTTACTTCTTATACTTAAAGAAGCAGTAATAACCTCCTAG
Organism: Papaver californicum; assembly: GCA_023531435.1. Classification (NCBI taxonomy): domain Eukaryota; kingdom Viridiplantae; phylum Streptophyta; class Magnoliopsida; order Ranunculales; family Papaveraceae; genus Papaver; species Papaver californicum. Next base: position 5,679,174 of record JAJJMC010000896.1, read on the forward strand.
CCACTGAAATCTCTCTCAAAGTTATCACCTGCCACCCAATATATACCCAGTGTAAAAAATAAAGCAAGTCCATATTCTCCACACGAACTCACAGTGTAACAACAACATCTTCTTAAACGCTATTACACATTAAGCACATATTGGCAGCAACCTAACTACTGCCTGACCATGTTGATCACTCTTATAAGGTCTGATATTCCACATGTGGTTATGCATGGTTGTAAAGTAGTCAACTGTATTTTCGAAAGGATTTGTTGATTGGCATAAAGATGCAGCAAATTATAAAAAAATTAAATTGAATAAGTTGCTTACCTATTATTACTGCACTATGACTCTCTCCACAGGCAGTACTTGCTATGTAAGTGCCGCGGACTTTGTAATTTTGTTTGTCAGAACTCAAGCTTCCTCCTAGAACAATTGAGGAGAACCCTTTGCTATAAGGCTCTATGCAAGGAATAGGATGAGGTGAAGACACCATAAAGACCCGAGATCCAAAACGTAGTTGCCCTTCTCCTCCACTGCCCCAACCCCACACCTGTCCTATATCTTAAACATCAAGAAACACAAATATACCAGGTGTTATCTAACTATTGTCATGGCGGAACGTTCTGCCATTTTAAACTCCCCCCCGTGGTAAGTGGAACCAAAAACACGGAGCTAGTTGTAAGAACATCACCATTAACTTGAGGTGAAATGGATTTACCTGACAGTGCCAAAGAATATCGATTATACATGTCCCTCGACCGGCTACCGACGTACGGTGAGGGAAGGATAATTTTTCTTCATGTTGAACCTAAAATACAATGACATTTCTATTTAAGTTTCCCATTCAATGTAAAAACAGTTTCAGGAAAAGAAAAGGGGAACAACTTTTAGATATATACACTACTTACCTTTCGTACTCCAGTATGAAGTAAATCTTGTAATTCCTTGTACATTTCAGCTCTATTTATCTTTTGATTGTTCTGTAGAAATCGTAAATTTTGCATCTCAATCTTGACGTGAGTGCTAACACTAATTGCTGTAATAATCTGCCCGCCTGAATTAGCATATATGTGCCATTTGCTCGAATCTGCAGTCGCAACAATAAAACTTTATATTCATAATGACACTCACATTGACGTCAAAGCAACCATATGACTGTATATCTGAATGCTCTAATGGAAATGCTTTCCCTCATGATCACTCTGATCATTCTATAGCATCCGTACGTAATTCGATAGCATGGCTACTACTTACTGTAGAATTCTATATGAATGAACTAAAATTGACATGAATCTGTAAGTAGAAATAAACCTTAAATAGGCGTGAATGTATTCACCAAGGATGAATTCCACAACTGCTGTTATCTGTAACTGAAGTTGTTTCAGCTCGATGAGATTCAGTTCTTTGGTGCTTTGCCATTTGACTGTTAAACAATTCAAAAACTGTATTAATAGAGTTAGTGGTGGTAGCGGTGATGTTCAGAAATACACACGGAGAAACAAAATAAGGTTCTGCCTAATCTCAATGATACTAAATTCAATCTCAGTTGATGTTTCTATCTGATCTTAACCAAATGCCGATAAGTTGCATGCCTGTAGAACAGAAGATATAATCGGTAAATCTACATATAGAACTAAAAAGAAAAAGAAAAAAAGAATCCCATTCAAAATTCATATTCACTCACCAAAGTACCCTGATTCGAACCCATAGACTTGCTGGGTTTTGAAGGTGGAGATATTCCAGAGAGGAAGTAAGAAAAGAAAGCCAGAGACTCGCTGGGCTTGAATTGGCACTGCATGTCCGGCTTCTCTAAATGTTGCAAACGTTACTCCCTTGTATTCTTGCACCCACCCACTTACCTGCACAACATATATTAAAACATTAAAGGGCAAGATTTGGCAGTTTTGGATAGCAGATATGCGAGCTTGCAATACAAATCAATCCTCAGAAAATATTATTTGGTACTTCAAATGAACATTGATTTAACCATTACCTGTTTCTGGTGATACCAAGGTCTCCACGACTTCGTGATTGGTACATCCAAAGTATCTAAACTGTATCTTGTCGACAACCCTCCCATCTGTATCTCCACTGAAATATATTCTATCACCAAATAGCACACGTCAAGTTAACTACATTAATCATGGCCACTTTTAATTGTTATAGATACATCAATAATGACTTCAGTTACCTATAAACCCAAATTCTGAGCATTGCTTCAATAAGATTTTTAATTGCAATAGACGGTGATTTCTGTATAACTCCACTATATCTGGCAATGTTTTCTTTTCAACATCATAAGTTGGTGGTCCATTCTCGCCCAACAGGTTACTTTATTATTGCAATTCTAACCACCCTAGGATTTATTTCAGGTCCATAAACCTATACAAACAAAACATTACACTGATAACGACCTCTTAAATGTTAAAGAATTCAACAGTCCGAAAGAACATTACCTTCTTTGGAGAATATCTAACAACAACAACAATTGAAATCCAATCATTACCACAACCAAGTTCAGCAACAGTATTATCTTGAAACAATTAAGAATCTAGAATTAAAGATGAGTAAGTTACCTTAATGAAATCAGCCCATTTATCTTTCGACCAATCAAAGGTATGAGTCTTTGCGTCATATCCATGACCTGCAACATTCATTAGCTTCGACCAATCGATATACTGATCTCTTAGCTTTTTCCACCGACAAAGCAACTGATTTTGGGTGAATTGTAAACCAAATTTCTTCTCCATCTCTAAACCCACTCTGGTCCATGATTGAGGCTTTAAACCCGTAATCCATATACCCTCTTCATTAACTTCCTTTATACATAAATCTACGAAATGTTTCGCTCAGTATTCGAAAGTGTCTTCCTTTCCCTCAAGAAGACATACCTACCAATCAAGAAACTCAAAATTTTACTTAAGTTTAAAGTCACAACTAAAACTCAAAATTTTACGTAAATGTTTCCAAATTGCTAGACAAAACAATCATATTATGAATAAATTGTTTTGGGTATATAACCTTGCATTGTGGATGTTCTAAGCAGTACATCTTTAAGCAAGTGTTTTTAAGAATAATGATCACCAAATATTCCTCTATCACAGATAATGCTTCCGTAAATGAATCAATATGAGTCCTAAAAACTTACTGTGAACTTCAACTCATGACCACTCAATTAGTGTGTATTTCTCAATAGCAAGTAGTGTGTTCAAACTTGAACATAAAAAACGAAGATTGTCACTGATCTTACACTCCTCTCAGTTGTAACCCTAGACAATTCCTCTTCTAGAGTAGCAACACTTCTCTTTAAAAAAGCAGTCGATAATTCCATCTCATCTACCTTTTCTCTCATTTGCGTCTCTAAGCAATTACAATCAATGTCAATTCACAAATCTCACTGAGTAAATGATATTTAAAAAAGGGGGAACAATGATTAAATTTCACCTGTTTCTTTATATTTTTTTCCTCTGAGGAATCTAACGCAGTCTGATTCTTCTCGCGCTCAATCACATAACCTGCTTCAAGTTCTTGAAACCATTTTATACATAGTCTCAACTTCTTAATATAATCAGTTATTTGTTCGCATTTCCCCTGCAAATTTCATACCAACACAATAAAAAAGATAAATCAAAAACCAATAGAGAGAACATCAAAGTCCAAGAAATACAACATCAACAAAAAAACAGTTTCATAAAAAAATTGCACTGACCTTATAATCAAACTTACTCTTCCTCTTCATGATCCGTAGATAACTAATTTAAAGTAATTAGTGGGAGTTTGTCGATCTTGCCAAGATGGTAACCAATGAGCTTCCCACCATTTATCAGAAAAGGGTTAAAGTGTGACAGTTGATACTCTCAGGAACCGGTCAGTCAAGCTGTTCCGCACAATCACCATGGCAGAAAACATCAACACCAACACAATTCTTAACACCAATAACCCAAACCAGACCCTTGTCAGCATCAATGTGTCTTCACAAGCACCCCTAAAACTCAACACCACCAATTATATTTCATGGAAGCTGCAATTCCAGACACTATTTGTTGGATATGATCTCATCGGATATATAGATGGATCTAATCCCTTCCCACCAGAAACAATCACTCATGAACAAACAACAATTAACAATCCAACCCACACCCTATGGAACAGACAGGATCAACTGATCCTAAATGCAATCATTGGATCACTTTCACCTACAATCATACCATTCATAGCTCAAGCCAAGACATCTCGCCAGGCTTGGACAATTCTAGCCAACACATGCAAAACCATCAAGAGGAAGAATCAAACAGGTTAAAAACCAACTCAAAAACACTGTGAAGGGATCACTAACCATCATAGAATTTATGCAATCAGTTAAAACAAAAGCAGATGATCTTGCTCTTCTTGGAGCACCAATAGATAATGAAGAAATCACAGACAAGGTTCTGGATGGTCTCAATGACGACTACAAGGAACTAGTCAGAGAAGTACAAGCAAGGGACACATCCATTACCTTTGAAGAACTTCACGAAAAACTACTCAACTTTGAAGCATCTCTCCAAACAAGAACACCTGAACAACACCACTTCCCAGCTACATCCAATGTCATAACCAGATTCAACATTCCATGGCATCCCCAATCAGCACGACACAACACTCAAGCCTGGCGCAACAACTACACTCATTCTCCACCATTTCAGCACAGCTACAGACAACCCAAAACAATTACAGACAATACAGGAGCATCCCTTCAGCACAACTCCAGACAATCCAAACCATATCTTGGTCTCTGTCAGATATGTCGAGTCCAAGGGCACACAACCAAGAAATGTCCCTCCTTTCGGCTCATACCCGTTCAGCAAACAAGCATCAATCCAAACAATCCTCCTTGGAAACCTCAGGCTAACGCAACTACAAATCACTCTCCAAACCCTTCCTGGCTTCTGGATAGTGGTGCATCTCACCATGTGACCTCGGATCTCGACAATCTCTCTCTGCACTCACCCTACAAGGGCCACGATGAAATCATGATAGGGGATGGCACTAATCTACCGATCACTCAAACTGGTTCCACCTCTCTTACCACCTCAATTTTTTTTTTTACATTAGATAATGTTCTATGTGTGCCATCAATGAAAAAGAATCTGATCTCTATATCTCAGTTATGTAAATCTAACAACGTATCCATAGAGTTCTTACCTTGTTCTTTTCTTGTGAAGGAACTTCGCACAGGAGCAACCCTGATGACAGGACCAACTAAAGATGGTGTCTATGAGTGGCCACATCCCCCTCCAAAATCTGCATTTTCCACCATCAAGCTAAACACCTTCTGTTGGCATCACAAACTTGGGCATCCAGCCTACTCAATCCTAAAACATATTGTTTCCACGAATAACTTAGGACAACTTCTGAAGATGTCTTCCACTCTATCATGTAATGCTTGCATATGCAATAAAAGTCACCAACTATCTTTCTCAACTTCTTCCATTGTCTCTACACAACCTCTAGAAACAATATTTTCTGATGTGTGGACTTCTCCAATTTTATCTACAAATGGGTTCAAGTACTATGTCATCTTTGTTGATCATTTCACAAAGTACATATGGTTCTACCCCTTACATCATAAATAAATGTCAAACAAATCTTTATCAAATTCAAAGCACTCATAGAGAATTATTTCAAAACAACCATCAAAACGTTGTACTCAGACAATGGAGGTGAATACATCGGTCTTAAATATTTTCTCTCAACCTCAGGAATCTCACATCTCACCACCCCACCTCATACACCAGAACACAATGGGTTTTCCGAGAGAAGGAACCTTCACATAGTAGAAACAGGTCTTGCACTACTTTCTCATGCATCATTACCACTCTCATACTGGCCTTATGCACTAGCAACGGCTGTCTATCTCATAAACAGAATGCCAACACCCACACTACAACTACTCTCACCTTACCAAAAGATATTCCAAACCACCCCAAATTACACCAAACTAAAAATCTTTGGATGCCTTTGCTATCCATGGCTTAGGCCATACACCTTACACAAACTAGAGTCTCGGTCCACCCCGTGCATTTTTCTAGGTTAATCACTAACCCAAAGTGCATACTATTGCTTATATCCATCCTACTCAAAAATATATGTGTCCAGAAACGTCAAATTTGTTAAAACTCAATTCCCATATGAGACACTGTCAAAATCACACAACACTTCATCTTACACCTACATAGATACATGGATACCTCCACCAATTCCAGTTGTGCAGACTACCCGACAACATCCACTCATTACATCATCGGAAGTTGTTCTTCAACAGGAACACCAGTGCGAAGCTTCAACAACGGATGTTGCATCAGGTTCAAGTCCAGACCCACTCCCGGATGTACAACAAGAACAAACCCACCATCCAAATACATCCAAATACATCCGATCCTACACAACCTACTTCAAACAGAACATCACTACATGTGGAACCACCAGCTCCGGCTCAACAAAGAACTCATTCAATGACTACAAGAGCAAAAAATCAAATTCACAAACCCATCAGAAAGATGAATCTTGTAACAAAACTGATCACATCTGATGCGTCTGAACCCACAACAGTAGCCCAGGCATTATCGAAACCCCACTGGCGCAAGTCCATGTCAGATGAGTTCAATGCATTAGTTAACAATGGTACTTGGGATCTAGTAACCACCAGACTCACACCGGAATGTTGTTGGCTGTAACTTGATTTTTCATACCAAACGTAAATCTGATGGCTCTATTGACAGGTACAATGCAAGATTGGTAGCGAAAGGATTTCATCAACGCCCTGGTGTGGATTATATGGATACCTTCAGCCCAGTAGTTAAACCAACAACAATAGGAGTAGATTTGAGCCTAGCTATCTCTCGAAACTGGACTCTACGACAGCTAGATGTAAACAACGCGTTTCTGCAAGGCCACCTATTAGAAACTGTTTTCATGAAACAACCACCGGGCTTTGTGGATCAAGATTACCCGTCTTATGTATGCAAACTTCGCAAGGAAATATATGGGATAAAACAAGCACCCCGGGCATGGTATCATGAACTACGCATGTTTCTACTTCAATGTGGCTTTAAAAACTCATATGCTGATACATCTATATTTGTCCTTAAAACTTCTGGTCAGATAATATACATCCTAGTCTATGTGGATGACTTAATCATCACTGGAAATGACACTCATCGTGTCAATTTGTTCATTGATACTCTAGCTCAGAGATTCTTAATTAAAGATCTTGGCTCATTGTCTTATTTCTTAGGTGTGGAAATTGTACCCAATCAGCATGGCATCTTACTCTCACAAAGGCGATACATCCTGGACATCCTCTCGAAAACAAAGATGCTCGATGCTAAACCAGCACTGACGCCTATTCCAACAACACCACAGTTGAAGTTAAACTCTGGAACAACATTACCTGATCCAACTGAATACAGAAATGTTGTTGGCAGCCTCCAGTATCTTCTAATCACAAGACCGGATATGAGCTTCGCGGTAAACAAATTGTCTCAATATATGCATAATACAACTACAGTACATTGGCAATTTGTAAAAAGACTTCTAAGATATCTTTGTGGAACACTCAATGAAGGTCTTCAACTGTATCGCGAATCACCTCTGAAGCTACATGCATTTTCTGATCACATTCACAACAATGCTCAATCACAAGTACAAGCCTTTTCTGATGCTGACTAGGGGGTGACATAGATGACTTCTCCTCCACAGGTGCCTATATTGTCTATCTTGGTCGAAACCCTATCTCCTGGAGTTCCAAGAAACAAAAATCAATCGCAAGATCATCGACGGAAGCTGAGTATAGGGATGTAGCAAACACAGCAGCGGAACTTAATTGGATTACCTACCTTCTTACTGATCTAGAGGTCCAATTACCAAATTTTCCAGTCATTTACTGTGACAATGTGGGAGCAACACAACTTTGTTCCAACCCAGTGTTTCACTCTCGTATGAAGCACATTGCCATTGATTTCCATTTCATTCGAGATCAGGTCCAGAATGGTGTCTTGCGAGTTGCACATGTTTCATCTGCAGACCAACTAGATGATGCTCTAACAAAACCCCTACCACATTCCAGGTTTCTAAACCTCAAATCCAAGATTGGACTTCTCTATCGAGGTCCATCTTGAAGGGGCATGACAGTTGATACTCTCAGGAACCGGTCAGTCAAGCTGTTCCGCAAGAACAGGTCTTGCACAGGTGAATCAATCTTCATTAAAACTAGGAGTTAAATGTGCAACCAACCCAGCTTTATAGGAGTCTGTTACTCCATCTTCTGTGTATATATACCATGTAATATTGTAAATAAAAGATAAGAGAATTCATTATTATAGCAAAGTGATCCGCTTTTGATGATTTAGTAAATTGAGTAAATTTTGTGCTATGTATGTACTAATCTGCATCAAAAATATCAATTTTTCTAAATTGATCTACGACATGTGTTGCGCCTAACCCCTGTGATTCTTCAGGAACAGTTACAACAACCACTGTGTTCGCATCATGTTTGTTTCGAGATTGTTATATCTGATAGTGATGAGATAAGCCAAAGAAATTGCGCAACCTAGCGTTTGCTGTAAAATACGAAAGCAAGATTATCAAAGGCGGATCACACTGTAAAATACCAAAACAAAATAATGAATTACAATTTTAAAACCCAGTAACAATATAATACAGAAAATAAAATGAAATCCATGATTCACTTGGTCTAATTGACAGAAGCATTTTTAATCAAAATGTTGAATGTATAAATATTGGGTTGTACCCCAACAAAACTCATCCTCTTATACAACCTAATGACATCTAAATAACAACTGATTTTGGATAATGATCCAAATACTTGACAAAATGTAATGTTAGATGGTAATGGCCTTGGTGAAATCAGTTGATCAAAGTAATTCAAACCATCATCAAGTTTCTTAACTCTTCCATACTTACACTCATCCCTTATAAAACTCTCAAGTTGTGATATTCTATTACCTCCTGAACCATAATCTCTCACACATGACAAAAATGAATGATGATGATGATGATAAGTGGCGATTACTCTTGCACGCACATTACCAGAATTCCTTCTTTATATATTTGAGTAGCCATTAAAATCTAAAATAAATGTTTCAATTAAACAATGTAAATCAATCAGTAAAAAGGAGATGAGGGTTTACTGAGGGGGAGGGAAAAAAAGCAACAACACGAACAATATATTCATCAAAAAACTCTCCAAGCATCAATCCCATAACTTTCAAAGGAACCCCGGCTCTTTCTGTAGCAAAGTCAAATTTTAATTTAAAAAACCAAACCCTAATTTCATCATCACAAAAAAAAAAACTTCAAATAAACCTTAATTTTTAGGAAAAAAATATATCAAACAGAAGGCGGAGAAGTAGTTGAACATGAAACCATGTTTAAGCATCTTGAGGAGTGCAAGAGAAGATATGTAAACTTGCTCAGATGAATCCAAGTCGTTTCAGTAGACGATTAGAGGGAAATAGAAAGGTTGTGATTAGGGTTTGTAACCAAGCTTAGATTGATTGAGAGATAATGAGAGTAAAGGAAGAAGGAATAAATGGGTAATAAAGGTAATATAGCCTAATAAATATGCCCACGTGGCATATGAAGGTGGATGAACGTTGGATCAAATCTAAAAAACTACATTGGAAGGATAAGAAAGATCCCGGCCGCTAGTTGTAAGAGGGGAGTGTATCCTGGACGTTGGGTCTAATAGAAACACTCTTGTTTTATAAGCATGGATAATTGTTGTGTACTTAATATTCATATATATGTATTGTATGACTCAGTACCAATTTCTGTATCGAATATCAATTTGAGGTTTCTCTTATATGTAGCCCAAAAAGTTTAAGTGAAAGTGAAAAACCAAACAAGTCTTAATTCTTTGCTAACAATCAACTTAAATCCTTTTTCTTCCCCAAAATCAAAATAAACCCTCACTCTTCTTTAAATTAAAACTAAATAACTCAATTGTAATTTATTTTTTTAATATTCTTACAGATTTATCAATTATAAACTCTAATTCTTACTTTCCTCCAAAATCAAACTAAACCCAATAATTGTAATTCTTCTCCTAATATTCTTAAAACTCCATAAATCTATAAAAAATTATTCACGAAGAAGACGCTATTTTTTCTCAATCATGATTACATTAAAACTGATTAAGGGTATTGACTATTCTTTAAAATCACCAATTGCCACAAATCTTACATAAACTTACCTCTAAAAATTTAGTAATTAAGTTTTTTTTTTTTTTTATATTTAGGAATTTGATAGTTTATGTAATTATCTATGCTTATATAACAAGAGTGATTTTTATTAGACCCAGCGGCTGAGATATATTCCCATCTTACAACTAGCGGTTGTGATCTTCCCTCCCACCCAGTGTAGTTTTCTAGATTTCATCCAACGATTATCACCCTTCATATGCCATTTGAGCATCATAAATACAACAATTTTTTTTACAACCCATCAATTTGTGAAACCGTTTCCATTCCCTATCTTTTGTAAACTAACAATTAAGAAAGAGATAATGATCGAAATAAATGAGTTTTCTTCTTCCACTTCTAACATATCGAGATCTTAGTAAAAATTAGAGCTCAAAATGATGTTAAAATGGTGGAATGAATTTATTGTTTTACCTTTTGTTTTGATTAGGTTTTTTGTAGAATTTCTGGCTTTTTAGATATGAACCAGTTTTTTCCTTCTTTTCTCTCTAGGGACAGTGAGTGAGAGTACTATGTGTAGTCCAAATCAAGGTTTGAAAAACGGGTCACAGGTCGGGTCATGGCTATAGGCCGTGGCCGTGACCGTTATAACGCGTTTTGACAGATGTGAGTACGTTTTGGATAAAAAACGCGTTGTTTAGGGAAAACACGCGTTTGTTTGACGTTTTTTTTTTAAATAATGGGTGTGATAACGTTTTTTGATTTTAAAATAAAAATGTTCAGAAGTGGTGAAGAAAATCTTAAGCTATCAATTTGGGATGTTGGACAAGATACGGTAAACTTAGCTAACTTAAAGCAAGGTTTTAAGTTTTGCTTTAATTCTTAATACAATTGTCTGATCTATGAGAGGTAGGATATTTATTTTTATAAGCTAAAATCAAATAATTACTTTCCATCATAATCGTTCTTGGTTACCTTTTGCAAATTACTAAATTCTCTTATATTTTTCCGGTCATATTTTTTCTGTTTTAGTAAATATTGAAATGTTAGGTGAATCTTTCTTATGTTTTTAAATTAGGCACCCCTGTGTTGGGTTGCCACAACGTACCGTATTTCCGTACAAGGAAAGCCTGACAAAGATCCTTTCCAGAAAAAGCGACCACAAAAAACATATCTCAGGTTATTGCTGTCGGATGGGATCCATCATGACACTTTGATTCATGTAATCCGTTTTTAAGTTTTATCAGCGGTTAGGCTGGAACTCCCATATATAATCCAAAATAACCTGCACATGTATATTAACTTCCATTTATTTTATTATATCCGATATTTTACCCTGTCCGGTTCTATTCCGTATTTGTGCTTCAGTCAACCAACAAAATTCACCCTTATTGACACATATAAACCTCCGGGTTCGCCATGTCGCCATATCTGTGTTAGTATGTTTGAAGGAAACTTTTATTAATACTAACCGTTCGATGAGTATTAATAGCTGATATTTTCTGCAGGTTGGAGAGGCATTGATGCTTCAATGGATGCAGTAATTGGAACTTTAGTGTTATGCTCTGTGAAAGATGTTAAAATAACTCTAAAAGGTTTGGGTTTGTAGACTTTGGCCATCTTTTGTTAGAGAAAATGGGCTTGGATTAATTTTTTTGTTCTTGGTCTTGGATAAAATGGGCTTAGGACCAAGGGGTCACTAAGAAAAACTAGCTCATTTTCACTATTTGTGAATGAACCTTTAGTTCCACATTGGAGAAACTAAAGATGTTACCTCTCCATATTACTTAGAAATTTGCATCTAAGGGAGGCCCTTAGGGGTTTAGACTCTTTTGTGTATGGGAGAGAACTAAGGCTATGGGCTAGTTGGTGCAACTACACATTTCACACACGCGCGGTGCGTCGCACCGAAGCACGCACGCCGCCGCCGCCGCCTTCCGTCCGCTCGGGCTCGAGTTCGGGCTCGGGTGCGGGTGTGGGTGTGGGTGTGGGTGTGGGTCAATCAAGACTTATCTTTTTGGACAAAATATTTTAAATTACTTCCTTAAAGAATTTAAAACTAAATTAAATTTTGTTACTAATGTGGGGGGCACCTGACCGGACGAGTATTATTCTTGACCGTTTTCTTACCGTTCAAAATTCAATTCGCACATAAATTTTTGATTTATTATAAAAATTTATTCGCCTTAATTACTGCACTAATTTCACTCCCCATCTCTGCCTATAAAACAAAAACAAATTCTTCATTTCAAAGTACACCAGATGCAGCTACTATCCTGCTTTCTTTTCCCCTCTTCCTGCTTTGTTTTGCGCACTGCTTGTTTATTTCCCTTCCACAACTATCTTGCTGTTAAGTTCGTTTGAGGGTGATTTGTATTGTGCTTATACAAATCATAACGGGCAGTTCTATCCTGGACACATCTCCGCTGTGGGGGTATAACATCTCTCATTCTTGAGGAGTACCCGCGGACTATTGTGTTAAGGACAATTTGCTGAGCAGGTGGCTCTGTCCATTGTGTGTATATCAATTCAGAGATTTCATTAACGTTAACATCTTCTTCTGTTTAGTATTTTTATTGTTGCAGATCCAACATTTTTTTTTATCTATCGTCACCTTATCAGTCCAACCATATTAAAGAACACCTTATTGCCTCTTTAACATCTCATGAACTATATTGATAATTTAGTTAGGTTTTCTTACTAACACCCATCCTGTAGTCTTAATCTTGGAGCTACTAAGTACCGGATCATCATCTTTCTTATGAGTGTAATAAAATATGTGGTTACTAAAAACCGCTTAATCCGCTCATTGACCAAGAATGATCCAATTTGTTTATTATTTCGGTTACCCGATTAAGATTTTAAATATTATTTATTCTCACCCTGACCATGTTATATACTTGGAAATTTTTCTGATTTTCCTATTGATTGCTTATATTGGGAACCATGTTTAACACATTGTTGCATAAGAAGCTTATAAATATACGATGTTAGATGGAAGAACTCTAGAAAATGCATTTTTGGTACCATCTTCCTTCTGTCCATAAATTTGTTTATATTGCATTCCATATAAGCACTTTGTAGTTTGGAGAATCTGACAATGTCAAAATGCCTTAACATTTTTAAACAAGCTAAAATTTTATTCTACCATTGCTATCAGAAGTGAAGAGAGTGCTGAAACCAGGAGGTTTATATGTATTAATAGTAGAAGATTAAAATTATATGTATTAACACCGACATTTTACCATGTCCAGTATTAGTCATGTATGGAAGTAAACCACGAAAGAGTTTGATACTTTATTGGTTCATTTCTGTTACTGGAGGCACCCGAATGGTACAATCTGTTATGATTTAGGTGTATATTAATATGAGTTTTCATAATCAAGACTTGCTGTTAAACTGATATCTGTTTTTGCAGGTTGGCTTCAGAACAAAGGTATTCCACCCTTGTAAATATGGTTTTTTTGACGAGGGTCAGAATTATAAAATCGCCTTTTTGCCTAGTTGCTGGAACATAGAAGTATCCGCGTATATTTGCACACATATTTCTGATTTCACATAAGAATACGAAATATTGTATTTCTACTTATATTCCGCAAGAGAATTAAGTTCTGCTTATATTCCGTAAGAGAATTAAGAATACAATATCTACATAATAAGTCTCAAGCTCCTAGAGGGGTTGCCACTAGTATAAATAAACTTGAGTCTTCTCTAAAAAAATATAAGCATTCTGAACTGATCATGTAACCTCTCTAATACTCACAATATTTATGCCATATCGAACTAGTCCCAAGTCGCATAAATCCCACAAATGAACCCTTGAAATCGCTTCGAATACGCATCGATGTTTCAATAACATCTATCAAATTTTGGAATAGCTAATGTTTAATTCCCAAAAGACATTCTAGCTTAATGCCTTGTTCGTAACGTACATATCAAAAATTGCTCTCCTAAGCCTAAAGTATGCCACTTTAGCACTTTGCTCAAAGAAAATCCACGAATTATGCGCCACTCCTCTTGGACGCACCACAAACAAGGAGCAATACCTTCAAACACGTATTGTGCCTCTGAACTAGAAAAACTCTATCCTTTTCTCGCATTGGCGTCAATCTAGCACTAACCCCTTTTCCTAGTGCTAAAAATGCTAACTTCTCATCCTAGCGCATCTCACCTAACAAGCAACCTTAGTAAAGCGCCTTTGGCACAAGAGGCCTTGGAAAAGCGAATATACACTAGCGCATCTCAGCTACCAGCGTCCTTGACCAAGCGCCTTGGCACAAGTGTTCCAGCTAGCAAACGTCCTTGGCGAAGCGTTACAACCACATTGCCCTTGACTAGAATCTCAACATAGCAGCGCCCTTGGCGCAGCGTTCCATCCGCAAATGCCCTTGGCCCATCGTCCCAGCTAGCGCATCCCAGGTACAAGCGCATTGGCAAAGCGCGTCCTTGGCTAACAAGTTTCCTTGGGAAAACGTCACAGCCTAGGAAGCGTCCTTGAGCACCAGCTTCCTTGGCCACAAGCGTCTTTGGCACAAGCGTTCTTGGCACAAGTGTCCTTGTCCACAGTCTTCCTTGGCGCATGCTTCCTTGGCCACAGTCCTTCATGGCCACAGTCTTCCTTGGCCACAGTTTTCCTTGACCAGAAGCGCTAGCTTCCTTGACTGAAGTGCTAGCTTCCTTGACTAGTATCATCATTGACCAGAAACGCTAGCTTCCTTGACTAGCAGCTTCCTTGACCAGAAGCGCTATCACATCTCCATTTGTACAAGCCTTGCTAAATGCTTCCTTTAGAAATATGCCATTCTTCTCAGTACTGGCCTATTATCAATGCTAGCCTTATATAGTTATCTAATAAGCCTATTTTCTAGGAAATCTCCTCGCAATATTAGCTTTAAAACACTTTCAGATTATGCCTTGCTACTTCTAAGCTGACTTTTTACCATTAAAACAACCATGTTACTCCCAAGTTGGTACCTAACCACTAAACCGATCAGACTTGGCACTAATCAGTCTGATCATCAATTTAGTGAGTTATGCAACTTGCCTCACCTACTTAGCAAGTCATTTGACTTGACTTGACCTAGCCAAAATGGTAATGGTCCATGTGTCTACTATCATTCTACGAGACATCAAATACAACACATAAAGGGATTCTCATTAAGGTATTGGTCTGGCGGTCTACGACAATCGTGCTTTGTGGCAACACATCCACGAACAAGAAGGTAATATGTGGTGAGACGGTTACAGAGCAGTTGAGAGTATAAGGAGTAGTGGTCATACAAGTCTTCCCTACTTTTCGGACATGACTCCACTACAATCTCCACAATCGTCACTTCTCTATCTCTCCCTAACTTTCACCGCTTACGAGAAATCAATGTGTCTTCTCTTAAACTATAAATAGATGGCTTCATCTACTCGAAATAACAACGAGAAGAACTAAGATATACATAATTGACGAATCATCTCAGATATAATCCATTCTTCCTTACATACTACAATTACTCATCAAACTGAAAATTTCTCAACATTCTTTGCTTCCCTCCCCTAAGACCTACCCAATCTTTTTCGCCTTTGTGATCGAAGCAGGACGTGAACGACCATTTATTGGTTTAGGCTCGTCCTGTTCGAGCTTGATCTCTGGAACCTACTTGAAATTACTCTTTTGCATTACATTTGTTTTTACCCTAAAACAATTGGAGACCACATTGGGAAATCAACTTCTCAATTACAAAAACCAATTTTCAGTTATTCAAAATGGTGGATCTTATTTCTGGAGCGGTTATAACTCCTAATGTCAATTCTTCTAACTAGTGGTGGAAGTTCTAAAACCACTCCTGCTACTACCAATCCTCTACCTCCAAACCTCACTCTAGTAAGACGGCTGTTGAAAACACCAGGAACACCCAAACGACATTCGGCATGATTGATCTGATGCAAAGACAAGAGGTTCTTGCCAGAACACAAGAAGACATGGCTACCTCTCAGAAGAAGTTACTAACTTGTCTCAAGACCCTAACGGAATAAATTTCTCCAGAACCAATCTGTCACCAGTTGCAGTAATCAACGATTCCAAGACTACCAACGTCAACATCCCCGGAATCAACATTCAAGACAATGATGAGATCCTTATTCAAAGAGGAAAATCAAGGAGCCAATAATCCAACCTTGTCACCCATGAAGATCTGGAGAAACTTTTTAATATTTTTAGGCAAGGAGGGACCAGTCTCATTCCATCAGCATCAACCTCCATGCCTTCCCGCTATCTAAAACATCCCTTTGCTAGAGGATATCTCTCACTATTTTCCATATATGATGGGGATAGAAATTCTCAGATCTGAGAAAATTGCTCCAGAGAGATGACAAACATCATGATGACTACATATGGCGATTCAGGGTCCAAAAGTTGTAGAGATATCTGATGGAGTAGCAGTCTGGTCAGTAAGTAATACAATATCCAATCATCCACGAGGTGCTGTTAGAACAGAGAGGTCAAGAGGAAGGCTTCATCTCAGCAAACGTCACGAATTAAATGCTCACCATAAGCCTCAACCTAACTCCAGCCTTCGTCTAAGCACCAAACTAGGGACAAGCTCTGCTCCACATCCCAGACAAAACTCTACAACAAGAATAACAAAAGTCAGCGCCAACCCTTATGGAGCGTCCCCAATGACGCATCATTAAATCCTTCTCTGGGACAGGGCCGTCCCATCCTTCTTTGGGTCAGAGCCGTATTTTCTCTTCCCTTTCAAGAACCTCTGTTGCAAGTTTTTAGCTTGAAAGGAATTTCAACCTCACCTTTAGCCTTGATAACTGCATCCAAGCCTGCAAATCCGCATACTTCAGTAAGAAACTCATGTAAAATCCTAAATGACAAAAAAGCTATGTAATATCAAAATCAGAATTCTCAGCTTCATCTACAGCTTCTTTCCATTTTTGAGGACGACTTCAGAGATTTCATTCTGAGGGACAGGGATCATTATAAATCAGCATACACAGATGGAACGGTGAAACCTCTGACACATGAGTGCTCGGGATAAATCTATTGAAGTGGAAACCAATGGTAATGCCCGCATTAAGGTAATCGACTGACACATTCTCTGTTACACCACTGTTCTGCATATCAACAACAGTAAAAGCACCATTCTTAACAAATAAGCGAGAGGGAATCCTCTTATGATTTTTTAGTATGAGAGAGGATATTATCCATATAAAATCAATGGTAACTCCCATTCCTTCGTTAACAAGCTCATCTATCTGATTTTGGTCATCCTCCTCCTAAAAGTAGAGAGGTCACGGGCATATTAGGTTAGAACATCTCAAACACAAAATTCTTGAGCATGAACCATAAAACTCACTATACATACTCGTAAATGTCATATACATTTATTATAAAAAAAATACTTGAAGTATTACATGGCCCTAACCTATTACAAGATGTTTCATAAAAACCGCGTCATACACCATTTACGCTGCCTCCTAGAAACTATGAAGATGGAGAAATTGGTGATGAATTTGAGTACGAGTCTTATGTAAAAAGTTTCCTATGAGTGTCTAATACAACATACTAAAAGGGTACACCAATCGGACAAACGAGTTAAGAGTTATGGCCGAAACAGTGAGGGACATCACGTCTGAAAACTATCAGAATTTTCCTGGATACTTCCTGAATTTTACTGTTGGGTTGTTATGACGCCCCAGACAAGCTCAAAACCTGGATTTTTCCTATTATGAGGAAATTATTTTCTAATAAAGATAGAGTGGTCAATCATCAAAAACGAAGGTCGTACGAAGATTCTACATCGTTTTTCCCAAGCACTATACTTCTGAAATTTTCTAATGACGAAAAATCCGTAAAGTTTTTGTATATTCGAATACGTCTATGATTACATGAGAAGTTTGAAGAGTTCACATATTCCATCATGGTCATGAAGAGAAGAAAATTGCATGAAACCAATTCAAGCTAGCGGAGGAGCCAGGGGTTACTTCTCTATTGCTTACTTCTCCATCAACAACAGTAAGATTATATTCATCGCAAAGTTCATCAATGTGGGATGCTTATTCAAGCTATTCATCCTCAGACTCGTCTGCATCCTCTATATTCATGGTGTCTCCCAAAGATTCAGAAGCATCAATATGAAAGACCCATCCTCGGTCTTTTTTCTTACAAACTGGGAACTATCAAAACAAAAAGAAGTAGTGTCCACTCGAGGGTGGATCACACGCACATACTGAAAGAAATAAACCAATTATTCAAGACATGATAGTCCTTAGGGACGTCCTTCACTCTGGTATGCTATGAGTCAAGAAAATTAAAGAAGAATGACGACCACCAGGATACATCATCCCATTACCACCTCCATAGGAATACACCAAGGTTGTCAGTCTAAGGAACATGAATAAGTGTGACTCTCAAAAAGCATCCCTGTTACATCTCAACATCCCAGGCGACAATGACGGCTTCAACTTCAATCCAGATACTCGCCGCAGTCCCATCACTTCAAAAACAACAAAGGACAACTCTAACTTTTGTGACTTCCCATGTTCTGTCAAATTTCTGGAAGCATGAACCTGTGATGACACTATAAAATTATATTCTGCCTGGTAGCGGATCCAAGTAAGCTACACTTGGGGACTAAAGGCTCCTTCACTTTTGAAGATTCAACATAGTCACATCCTTCAACCATAAGGTCTGATCAGCAACGGTACCATCAACAAAACCGTATATATCAAAACTCATATCCTCACACCCCAAGGTAACACCCATAACCTTATCTGTTTTGTTTTCGCCTCTTCTGCAATAAGAGCCTCATTACTTATGGGAGGATAAATACTGGGGGTAACTCATTACAACACTCAAGTGAGCATGAAACATCAATACCTTTTAAATAGGCACCTGAAGTACATGCAACATAATTCACCTGCGGATGTCATGAACCCATTCAACACATAACACTATGTCTAGTAAATAAACACCTATTGTCTGTTTTGCAATTGGGGACTTGATAGTTAGAAAAAAAATCAATTCAAGTCTATTTCAACCAAAGTGATCCCCAAACCAAGTCAATAAAATATCAGAGTCATCGAAAAAACCTCTCTACATCAGTACCCCACACAACTAGGGAGACTCCTCCTCTTACCTGATCACATCCAGAATAATGACTTCATCCCTGTTGCTGCGACCTACTTCAACCAAACAATTCTACTATTGGACACGCAACTCCTCTCATTCTTTGATCAGTCGACCCTCATGGAAAATAATCATGGTTATGATATTCATCTCATCCATCACTGGTAATAAGACAACCACAACCATCTCCCAGCAATATTCATGTTTGCTTCTCTACTCCATTATTTCTACTCCTACTATTACCTCTTCATTCTACAAACTCGAAAATAGACAACAATCGAAAAGGAATGGAGCAAAGAATCCTTCATAAGAAGTGTTCATATATGTCCCTGATACAACATACCAAAAGGACATATCAATCAGAGACATAAGCTAGTAAATATGACTCTTACACTAAAGTCTACAGAATCTGAAAATTCACATGGGATTACTAATCACAAATGTTTACGCTTGATTGGATGACATAGAAAACTCTGAATCGAATGATTCCCTTTTCATATGATAGCTTGGTCTCTCAGCTTCAAAAATCGGGGTCAAAATATCAAAATCCAACATCATATGAAACTTCAACAACTTCTGGAGTGAGCGGTGTACAAACTAGGGTTTCCAGACGAGATTCAGAAGACTCAGCTTTACAGAGAGACCCTATTCGCACGTCGGCTCTCATCTCCTCAGAAATACTATTATCTCAGGTCCCATCGTATCTCCCAAGAATATCCCACCACACTAAAAGACGTTATCAACCTTTCTACGACAAGAACACTTGAGTCCACCGCTAGCTCCACCTGCAGTTCTGATCTACCCTCTGCTTCTTTTGTCGGTTTCCAATATTTCCAACTTTACTGCTACTAACTACAACTCAAAGCATCATCTCCGGGTGTCCTGTATCTCATCTACTGCCGTCTTGCTGACGCTATCACTAACACTTGATCGATGCATACTCAAAACCTAAGCAAGCACTGGCGCCTACTACTTGCTTACAATAAAGTTTAAATCTAATTCCCAACTCTTCATCAAAGACATTGCCTAGAGGAGATAAAACTAAAAATACTTCTTGCTGAACACATACCTGAAGAATAAACCTAACTGACTTGATCCAATATTTAGGATGAAGCAGACCTGTTTAAAAAAAAAAGAAGAGAAAACCCGGCACCGACCATATCCCCTCTCTACTCACGGGCAAGCTAGCTTTCATGACAAGAACGTGGAAATCTATTAATCCCAACTAGGGTAATGATAAGGGGCATACATCTCAGTACTCGGAAGACAAAATCTAAGTACATCTTCCTATACTTTTAAATTTTCGATTATGTATATATGATTGCCCAAGCGCATTACCACTATCTAATGCTTATTGTGCAATATTACTGTTCCTCACTAAGCAGGGGACTTAATGTAGATGGTGAGGTTTTGACGGGGGTCAGAATTATAAAGTCGCATATCTGCCTAGTTGCAGGAACATTGAAGTATCCGCACATATTTGTACACATATTTCTGATTTCACATCAAAATACGAAATACTGTATTTCTACTTATATTCCGCAAGAGTATTAACTTCTACTTATATTCCGCAAGAGAATTAAGAATACAATATCTACATAATAAGTCTCAAGCTCCTAGATGGGTTTCCCATTAGTATGTAGCAACTTAAGTCTTCTCTAAACAACTACAAGCATTCTGAACTGATCATGTAACTACTCTAATAGTCACAATATTTATTCCATATCGAACTAGTCTCAATTCGCACAAATCCCATAGCTGAATCCCTTGAACTCGCCTCGAATGCGCATCGATGTTTCAATAACATCTATCAAATTTGGGAGTAGATAATACTTAATCCTCCAAAGACATTCTAGCTTAACGCCTTGTTTGCAACGAACACATCACAAATTGCTCTCCTGAGCCTAAAGTATGCCACTTTAGCACTTTGCTCAAAGAAAAGCCACGAATTATGCGCCACTCCTATTGGACGCGCCACAAATAAGGAGTAATGCCTTCAAAGACGCATTGTGCCTCTGAACTAGACTAACTCTAGCTTTTTCTCGCATTGGCATCAAGCTAGCACTGACCCCTTTTTCTAGTGCTAAAAATGCTAACTTCTCAGCTTAGCACATCTCACCTAGCAAGCAGCCTTGGTAAAGCGCCTTTGGCACAAGAATCCTTGGCAAAGCGGATTGGCACTAGCGCGTCTCATCTACCAGCGTCATTGGCCAAGCGCCTTGGCACAAGCGTTCCAGCTAGCAAGCGTCCTTGGCAAAGCGTTCCAACCACATCACCCTTGACTAGAATCTCATCATAACAGCGCCCTTGGTGTAGCGTTCCAGCCACAAGTGCCCTTGGTGCAACATCCCAGCTAGCAGGTATAAGCATATTGAAAAAATACGTCCTTGGCGCAACGTCTTTAGCAGTGTCCTTGGCTTGCAAGCTTCCTTGGGCAAGCGTCCCAGCCTAGGAAGTATCCTTGATCACCAGCTTCCTTGTCCACAAGCGTCCTTGGCATAAGCTTTCTCGGCGCAAGCGTCATTGGCCATAGTCTTCCTTGGCGCAAGCTTCCTTGGCCACAATCTTCCTTGACCAGAAGCGCTAGATTCCTTGACTAGCATCTTCCTTGACCACAAGCGATAGCTTCCTTGACTAAAGCGCTAGTTTTCTTGACTGAAGCACTAGTTTCCTTGACTAGCAACTTCCTTGACCAGAAATGCTAGCACATCTCCATTTGCACAATCCTTGGTAACTGCTTCCTTTAGAAATACACCATTTTTCTCAGTGTTGACCTAATATCAATGTTAGCCTTATATAGTTATCCAATAAGCCTATTAGTCAGGAAAGATCTCGTAATATTGGATTTAAAACACTTTCAGGAAAGACCACAAAAAACATATCTCATCTTATTGCTTTGGGATGCTAGCCATGACAGGTTAGCTTTTAGTTATCTTTGATCCATGTAATCCGTTTTCAAGTTTTATTGGCAGTTAGGCTGGAATTCCCATACATAATCCAAAATAACCTGCACCTGTATATTAACTTATATTTATTTTATTATATCCGATATTTTACCCTGTCCAGTTCTAATCCGTATTTGTGCTTCAGTCAACCAACAAAATTCACCCTTATTGAAACATATAAACCTCTGGGTTCGCAAAGTCGCCATATCAGTGTTAATATATTTGAAGGAGAGTGTTATTAATACTAACCGTTCGATGAGTATTAATAGTTGATATTTTCTGCAAGTTGGAGAGGCATTGATGCTTCAATGGATGCAGTAATTGGAACTTTAGTGTTATGATCTGTGAAAGATGTTAAAATAACTCTAAAAGGTTTGGGTTTATAGACTTTGGCTATCTTTTTTTATCTATCATCACCTTATCAGTTCAATCATATTAAAGAACACCTTATTGCCTCTTTAACAGCTCATGAACTATATTGATCATTTAGTTAGGTTTTTTTACTTTGGAACACCCATCCGTAGTCTTAATTTTGGAGCTACTAAGTACCTGATCATCTTCTTTCTTATGAGTGTAAAGAAATATGTGGTTACTAAAAACCGCTTAATCTGCTCATTGACCAAGAATGATCCAATTTGTTCATTGTTTCGGTTACCCGATTAAGATTTTAAATATTATTTATTCTCACCTTGACCATGTTACATACTTGGAAATTTTTCATATTTGCCTATTGATTGCTTATATTGTGAACCATGTTTAATACATTGTTGCATAAGAAGCTTATAAATATATGTTGTTAGATGAAAGAACTCTAGAAAATGCATTTTTGGTACATCTTCCTTCTGTCCATAAATTTGTTTATATTGCATTCCATATAGGCACTTTGTAGTTTGGAGAATCTGACAATGTCAAAATGCCTTAACATTTTTAAACAAGCTAAAATTTTATTCTACCATTGCTATCAGAAGTGAAGAGAGTGCTGAAACCAGGAGGTTTATATGTATTAATAGCAGAGGATTAAAATTATATGTATTAATACCGACATTTTACCATGTCCAGTATTAGTCATGTATGGAAGTAAGCCACGAAAGAGTTTGATACTTTATTGGTTCATTTCTGTTACTAGAGGCACCCAAATGGTACAATCTGTTATGATTTAGGTGTATATTAATATGAGTTTTCATAATCAAGACTTGTTGTTAAACTGGTATCTGTTTTTGCAGATTGGCTTCAGAACAAAGGTATTCCACCCTTGTAAATAGGTTTTTTTTGACGAGGGTCAGAATTGTAAAATCTCCCTTCTGAACTGATCTTGTAACCTCTCTAATACTCACAATATTTATGCCATATCGAACTAGTCTCAAGTCGCATAAATCCCACAGCTGAATCCCTTGAACTCGCTTCGGATGCGCATCGATGTTTCAATAACATCTATCAAATTTTGGAGTAGATAATGTTTAATCCCCAAAAGACATTCTAGCTTAACGCCTTGTTCACAACGAACACATCACAAATTGCTCTCCCGAGCCTAAAGTATGCCACTTTAGCACTTTGCTCAAAGAAAAGCCACGAATTATGCGCCACTCCTCTTGGACGCACCACAAACAAGGAGCAATACCTTCGAAGACGCATTGTGCCTATGAACTAGACAAACTCTATCCTTTTCTCGTATTGGCGTCAAGCTAGCACTAACCCCTTTGCCTAGTGCTAAAAATGCTAACTTCTCATCCTAGCGTATATCACATAGCAAGAAACCTTAGTAAAGCGCCTTTGGCACAAGAAGCTTTGGAAAAGCGAATTGACACTAGCGCGTCTCAGCTACCAGCGTCCTTGACCAAACGCCTTTGCACAAGCGTTCCAGCTAGAAAACGTCATTGGCGAAGCAATACAACCACATTTCCCTTGACTAGAATCTCAGCATAGCAGCGCCCTTGGCGCAGCGTTCCATCCACAAGCTCTCTTGGTCCATCGTCCCAGCTAGCGCATCCCAGGTACAAGCGCATTGGAAAAGCGCGTCCTTGGCTAACAAGTTTCCTTGGGAAAACTTCCCAGCCTAGGAAGCGTCCTTGAGCACTAGTTTCGTTAGCCACAAGCGTCTTTGGCACAAGCGTTCTTGGCGCAAGCGTCCTTTCTTGGCCACAGTCTTCCTTGGCCACAGTTTTCCTTGACCAGAAGCGCTAGCTTCCTTGACTAGCATCTTCCTTGACCAGAAGTGATAGCTTTCTTGACTAGCATCTTCATTGACCAGAAACGCTAGCTTCCTTGACCATAAGCGCTAGCACATCTCCATTTGCACAAGCCTTGCTAACAGCTTCCTTTAGAAATACGCCATTCTTCTCAGTACTGGACTAATATGAATGCTAGCCTTATATAGTTCTCTAATAAGCCTATTTTCTAGGAACACTCCTCATAATATTAGCTTTAAAAAACTTTCAGAATTATGCCTTGCTACTTCTAAGCTAAATTTTGGCCATTAAAACAACCATGTTACTCCCAAGTTGGTACCTAACCACTAAACCTATCAAAATTGACACTAATCAGTCTGATCATCAATTTAGTGATCTATACAACTTGCCTCACCTACTTAGCAAGAAATTTGACTTGACTTGACCTAACCAAAATAGTAGTGGTCCATGATTCCACTATCATTCTACGAGACATCAAATACAACACATTAGGGGATTCTTAATGGGGTATTGGTCTGGAAGTCTACGACAATCGTGTGTTCTAATAACATTTCCACGAACAAGAAGGTAATAAGTAGTGGGACGGTTACAGAGCAGTTGAGAGGATGAAGAGTAGTGGTCATACAAGTATTAGCGCTTAAAATATTACTCGTAAAAAAAACAATATACTGTAGAAGTACTTTCTTTAGGTTCGTAAATCAAAGTCGTACATGGTAAACCTAAACCACGGTAGTAGCTGTTCCACCACTCTTCAGTCAGAAGGAAAGAAAATGTGTTGATCTTAGGAGAGGGATGCAAAGAATGTTAAAGGAATTTGTGTATTGAATTGTGTGTAGAGATATCGAACTATTGAGAAAATAACAGAGCTTGAGAGAATGATAAGCTTGTTCCGTTTCTGAAATGGGATAAGTAGCCTATTTATAATAATTGGGAATACACACGTTTCCTTGTAAAGTAAGGGAGGTAGTGAAGAAATGGAGAGGTGAAAGTCGTGGGGATAGTGGTATAACCGCCTTGGAATTTTCGGGAAACCATTACTCCATTAATTGCTTCAGCCTTACCACTACTTTGTAACTTTCTTATCATAGGGTGTTACCACGCGCATGTTGCTGTAACCACTAGACCAAAACCCCATGAAAAATCCCCCCATGTAACATGTTTTGATTTCTCGTAGAGCTAGTGGAGTCATGGACTCAAAACACGTGAGCTTGTTATAAGAGAATACTATCGATGAGTTTCTTCAAGACAGTATGGTAATGGCCTAGTATTGGCGCTAGTGGAAAGGGGCAAGGCTGACACGAGTAAGGAAAGGGAAAAGGGGTAAAGGCTAGCGCTGTAGTAGCAAGGCGTCAAGGCTGACTCTAGTGCTAGTCTTGCTATCGCTGTGGCTAGGCGTCAAGGATGTTGCTAGTGTAAAGGATGACGCTAGGGTAAAGGCTTACCAGCGTTGTTGCTAATAGCACCAAGCTTGGCGCTGGTGCTAGCGCTAGCACTGCTAGAGCCTGTTTGGAGCGTGCTTTGTTAGCTTTGTTGGATTTTTCCTAGCCTTTTGGCACATGTATGTGCTACTAATTGGTGTTGGGAGTGTGGCTAGGGTTTGCTAAGGCTGGCACTTGCTAGTACCATAGTTATTGCCTATGCACCACTAGCTTTGGCATTCATTAATCTCGTCGCCATAACTATGACCTATTTAGAACTTCTCAGTCGCATGAGATTTTAATGTTAACATTATGCTTAATTTTTTTTTAGTGCATACATAACATATTCAAGAGATTCACCCGTGGAAGTTTGCAACTTCAGATAATGCTTGATGCGACTCTGCAATTAGATGGTATGCATCTAATTATCGTTTTTATTCAGATATGGCATAGCCTCTATTCCGAACGTTCGTAATTTTGTATAATCAGCATATTCTGATTAATACAAATAATTTATATGGATGCACATGAAATAACGAGGGTTTAGCTAGGTAAAGCCCTGAAATTTTCAAAGTGCATAAATATATGAATAGCTACAAAGCTATTGTAGCTATGAGCTGAATATGCATTCTTAATTCTCTAGCGGAATATAAGATAGAAATACATATCCACAATTCTGATGTCGGGTCATAAATTTGTACGTATTTCTTTCATGCTTATGCAGCTGAGCAGAAACAATATTACAATTTTCTCCTTTGTCAAAAATCCACTATTAATATTAAGTTCCCTGCTTAGCGCGGAACAGTTTTGTTTCGTGGTAAGCACTGTATGGTGATTTTTTTACTGACATAAGCAAAATAAATCAACAAGCTTAGTTGTCAGATATTACCATGAATTTGATTTGGTGACGCTCCATTGATGCCGAACAATTGCTAAAGGGACAACGATTGATGTAGTAGTGCTTGCAAATGATAGAGCATCGTATGGAGAGTGTAAGCTAGCGAGACATGGATGATTTGTATGATGGAGAAACCAAAATTGACCCATGTATGACACGAGACCATGGCTTCAAAGAGGAAACCCTTGTTTGACCTGAACTTGGAAACCAATTACTATAAAAGGGAGTAAACCATTATTTTTTATTCTATCCCTATCACCACC
>JAJJMC010000896.1:5706297-5727721 GCA_023531435.1 Papaver californicum
CCCCATTTTTTTTCGAGCAGCAGCAACAGCGTTCCCGCCAGCGACATCACCGGCCAATCAATGCCGGCCTACTTCCGGCCATTGTCCGATGACCAAGTCAGCTTTTTTTTTTTATATACGTGAATAATTCACGTTAATTTTTTTTATATGAGTTGCTTACTCATATTTTTTTTTGACGTGAGTGTTTACTCACCGTCTCAAATATTATTGCTTGATTCATTGCATAACTATGCTATTGGCTTGACATTGATCTTCTCTTGACAGCTTCTTGTGAGTGAACTCCAACTCTACAATTATTGTCTCTGATTGTGACAATCCTTCATTGGCTTCACTGCTGCGTTGTTAAGATTTAACCAGGTACACTAGGGTTTGTAGCAACTTCCTAGATGTTGGTTTTGATTTATATATATATATATATATATGAGCATGTATTTTCATATCAATACTATATATACATAAAATAAAACCAAACCTTGTGCATGATTTCCCAGTAGTTGACGTAAATATTATCGAACCCATTGTAGATGTCTAACAATTATGAAGATAATGCTACACTGCTTCTTGTAGTGGCAGAAGTAAAAAATCTGATATTATTTCTCTAGGCGATGTGCCTAGCATCTATGAAAAGGTCTTTGATGGTGTTGTTGAAAAGGCTGCTGACCCTGATTATGTCGGCAATTTTATTTTGAGTATCAATAACGCTCCTCAGCCTCAGGGTATTTATCCACGGGCTCTTGTCAAGTGCTGTTTGCAGAAAAGAGAATACATACCCTTATTTGTTGATTTTAAGACGTTCCAAAATCCTTTTTATGAATGGAGAGGATGGGCTAAAGTTATGTTGAAGAATCCTCAAGTGAAGCTGGTTCTGGAAAATGCTAAGATACTCCATGCTGTGCGAGTGTCTGAGACTTTGAGAATTAATAAGCACAAAAATGGTTTGCTTGCATTTTCTTCTCTTTTGTACGGTCCATCTCATTCAACAATATGCGCTTTGGGTGAGTTAACAATCACCTTGGAGGACGTGGCAGTCTTGTTGCAACTGCCCGTTGTTGGTAGCGTTCCAATGGAATGGTCTGAGCAGGAGAAGAAATATGGCTCCATCTTTATTCAAAAAACAGAAGAGTTACAAAAGTCTGGTCGTTGCAATAAAAAAAAAATTCAGCTTGGGCTGACTACTGGTGGAACGGAAGTACGACTGTTGACGACCTTGTTGTTGATGACCCTTTATGCATTGCTGCATTCCTTATACTTTGACGTGTTCGAAGATTCTTCTGGAGGTAAATTGAAGCCTTCACTTGTTCTAATTACTGTTACACTTGCTGGTGGAAAGACTTTTCCTCTTTGTAATTTGTTTTTAGGCTCTTTATACTCTCATTTGGATTCTTTCATTCGTGACATGAGGATTTCCAACGACCATGCAAAGGTAGAATCTTTTATCCATGTTATGTTTATGCACGCTTGGCTATTGGAACATTTTCCTAAATATGCGCCAAAGGCCAAGCCATCTCTCCCAAGTACAGAAATAGAGTATGCTAGAATACTCCATTGGAGTAAGAAGAAACCTTCTTCTGTTAGCCTTATTAGCTTAATGGAAAATGAGAAAAAGGTGAATTTCAGACCTTTGGGTTTGAGGCTTCCACACGTGATTCACCAGAGTCTTTTGCTGAGAGATATGATATTTTCTTACGCTTTTTCCCAAGTGATGAGGGTAATATTGCTATAGTTGGCCACTTTTATGAACAATTTCACTCCAGGATATATTCTTGTTGTCCTCTCAGATAAGTATGTCATGTAGAGTTATAACATTGATAGGGAGGCTCGACAAATGGGATTTCATCAGTCTATTCCTCGTTACCGTACCGAGGTGCCTCCTGTAGATGAGATTCAGAGATCTAAGGGTGCCCATACCATCCGGGTCAAAGCATTCCTTTCTTCTAAGCCGATAGAAAAAAATGTGTCACTAATGAAAACGCCAGTTTCTGAAATGAACAACTTACCCTTCTTAAGGAACTCATGTTTAGTGAGCCTTCTGGTATACACGATGAGCCTTATGAGAAAGAGTTAGCATCTCGGTCGAAATCCAAAATTACTTTTGGAGCGAGACGTGATTCAATCGTCAGCTTGACACAGGTATCTGAAACCATTATCTGTTTAATCATCGTACTTTACTCAATAATTAAATGTTTGATTCGTTTCTTGCAGTCGTGGCTCCCAAAGCACTTTGTTTCTTATATTGTAGCGAGCATCACTCCTCAGTCTGGGGATAAAAGTCCACAGGTAGTAATTCCTGGAAGTGGAGACCGTCCCTGGAAGAAGGTAATTGTCTTGTGTCTACTCTTATTCTTCTTTTTTGTATGAAATAAATCTGTATCTTCTCCTGACAAATATATTTGCGTAGTCTAGGGAAGTAACTCGTCAAGGTGACTTGGATATTCAACCTTTTAAGTTTGGTGTTCCAACTTTTCTTGGCGTTTTGGCTCCTTATATTATAAGTAAACTTTCTTTTAGGTATCCCCAAGATGCATAACTTTTCCTCTTGCTGAACTTAATGAATTCTGACTCTTATGAATAATTGATGCTCTTAGATACCTAATAATACGGGCACTCTATTATTAGAAAGTACCGTTGTGGTTAGGAATACTGAGGAAGAAGTCCGAGATGACAATGGACCTGAAAAATCATTCCAGACTGAAGAAATTGAAGAATCTGAAGCTGAAAATGAAGAACTTTGTGGTGAATCGCATTATGAGATGCCTTCTACTTCTGATGGATTATCACATCTCCAAGTAAGTTTACTCCATTGTTTTAGAATCATAATGACATGATTATAGCTCTTAGACCACCAAACATGTAGAACCATACATGATTTCATGAAAAACATTAGCGATTTGAATTCCTTATGCTTGAGATATTTTAACTTATTATTTCTATAATGTCTCATGAATCATGCTGCTGGTGATGTGTCATTTCCAACCCAGAATCCTAAGCAGGTTCCTCGCAATACGATTGTTGAAGAAAGCACTCCGAGTGGTATTGTTGTACAGAATGCTGAAGTGATGGAGGCTTCTTCACTCGAGTATTCGATGCTGAAGTTAGATTTGACTTCAGATTTGATAGGACTCGACTTGACTACGTGTGTATTGGAGGTTTCACTGTCCCGTATTCCTATGCTGAGATGTATGCCAAAATATGGAAGAAGTTCGGCTATTTTTTCATAGGTAATCCCAAGAACTACCGTACTCTGGAGAAAAATGTGTTTGTGCTGCTGCCAATTGTGCATGAGATGGTTTCTCTTCCCCATAGAGAAATCTATGAGATGGTGCTTCAAGACTGGAAGGATGCTCTTGAAGAGGCCGAAAGAGCTGAGCGTAATGTCGCCTGGCTTCATCGTCATTTATAAGCTATTGAAAAGTATTTGCAGGAGAAAGACGTATCTTATAACTTGAAGACTGTTGCCAAGGCTAAATGTGAAGTTGACAGGCTTTATCGGAAGTTCAAGCTTGCAACTGAGGCGCTTGAGCAAATGGAGAAGGCATACGATAAAGGTGCTGAGCCAGTTTTCAAGGAATTTTTCTAGGTTTTCTTAAGTTTTCATAGGTTTTGAGACATATGGCTTTTTTTGTGGTTTTATTTTGGGATTTTTGAGTAGGTAGAGATTTTTGAATAATTTGCAAGGATATTTTTTTTTTTGAAAAAAAAAACAATACTTTGCTTGATTTAATGAATTGAAATCCTAAGTATGAATGCAAGATATTGCAAACATTTTAGAGGAATTACAAATATTGCATAAAACAGGGAAATAAAGCGAGATGGTGGTATAATGCTTTAAGCATTGTGAGATGTCAGCCACTTTCCATGTATGGCCACCTATTCTGGCTTGTCAGTTGAGAAGCTTGTATTAACCGCCGATTAAGGTTTCAACGAGGAGATACAACTCTTCTTCAGGAGAGGATGTTATCTTCTTCACTATATTTCCAATATGGAATGCATTGGGTTTAAGCCCCTTAACTTCATGACATGTCTTCAACCAGGTTACTAATTTTCTTATCTCTAGTAGAGACAATCCATACCCATTTGATAAATTTTTGAAAAGGATCAACTTTCTATTCACATCGCCGAGTCAGAGCAGGGTTGATATCCGGGTCAAGTCCCCAAGCTTTGAGGGGACGTGGGATTGCTGGTTGCAAAGGAGTTAGTTGGATGTGACTTACTTGTGTGCGAAACCTTTGAATATATGACTCCATGTCCTCTTCTGGCAACTGCTTCACATCCAGATTCATTGTACGACAAAACTCATCTGATAAGGAATCTTCGGGCTTTGCCGGCTTGTTTGAGAGTCTTGGAGGTGTTGGCATCAGTAAAAGAGATACACTCGCTTCCATCCTGTTTCTATGGACCCATGGGCGTCCCAGAATCATATCATACCTTGGATCCTCTTTAACAATGTGAAACTTGGCATATGTTTGGGTGTCACCTGTTTTCACCTCAAGAGTGATGTATCCGTAAGCACTCCTGGACTTCTATTCAGATTACTTGATTACAGTGGGTGAGTGCGTAACTTCATGCCTGGAAATTTTCGCAGCTCTCAGAGTCTTGATAGTGATAATATTGATGTCGGTGCTTGCATCGATTAGTGTTTGCTCGAACTCGGTGTCCTTGAGGCAAGCAGTGGTAAGAAGTCCCCAGCTAGGCTTCTCATTGTATTGGATGACTACATCTGAAGCGGACTTAGGATACCCAGTATCTTTTTCGGCGAATAGTAGATGCTTACCTGACACAACACGCTTGAAGGAGGTAAAAATATCTTTTCGTTGCCCCTTTGACAAGTAAAGATGTTCACATATCCGCTTCATCATGGATTAGACAGTTCCATTTACTGAGTCCCCAGAGAGAGTGAAGCTCCTGACTGGGAGGGGATCTTTGTGGACACCTTCAGTCCCCAGACATAGTTCTCCTAAGTCAATTTTTCTCTGAAGATACGCCTTAAACCATTGCATTCGCTGCTGGGATGGTTGACAAATCTGTGGAACTGACAATATTTTGGATTTGACATGTCTTCTTCGGTGGGTGGGTGTCTCAATATGGTAACTTGATAGCTCCATTTTGTACCCATAATTCCAGAAGTTCGAGGACCTCCTCCATAGGAAAGGAGAAATATGGGATTGTCAGATCTGTCTTGGTTCGTTGTGACTGACGTGGAGTCTCAGATGAGCCTTGTCATTGAGTTGATGTTGGCGCTGTTACCGGGGATGACGCAGTGCGCTAAGCCTGTGATGACGATTGATGTGTTGTTTTTCTCTTGGATCCTTAATCAGTGACAATACTGATAGAGTGTTGGGTAGAGTATTGCTTATTCACCAGACGTCTATTCCCACAGGTGTCCCCATGACTTTCTTCTTTGAAGGGCCTTGTTCTTTCCAACATGGATGGAGTAGTTGTTGCTGATCTCTTGGTGGCCTCATGTAGTTCAGAGAAGGTTTTTAAAATCATAAATTTTCTAATAAAACACGATAAAAAAGAATCATACCCTTAATGCAAAGCTCCACCAATTGATGCTCAGTTATGTTCTGGTCATGACAGTCGAGAGCTTGTGTTCTGAATCTTTTTACGTATTCATTGGGGTGCTCGTTGTTCCTCTCGAACATTCTTCCCA
This sequence comes from Papaver californicum, assembly GCA_023531435.1. Lineage (NCBI taxonomy): Eukaryota > Viridiplantae > Streptophyta > Magnoliopsida > Ranunculales > Papaveraceae > Papaver > Papaver californicum. The sequence continues at coordinate 5,711,951 of JAJJMC010000896.1, forward strand.
GGTCTGAGAGAGTGATTTCCTCAGAGACAAAGAAATACTTCTTGTAAAAACATTGACCATCTGGGACCAACTAGAGATGTTATTGGGGGCAAGATTTTTGTACCAGATATAAGCTCTTTCCGTAAGTGATTTGGATAATTTCTTGAGCCGCAACACTTGGTTATATTCATGCACTCCTAACGATTCCAAGAATCGAGAAACATGTTCTCGAGCGTTCCCGGTGCCATCGTCAATGAGAATGGAAGAGACGAATATCCGTTTGGTAGTGTAATCCTCTGAATTTAAGTTGGGTAAAGGGGTTGATGTTGATGGAATGAAGATGAATCTTCATTTCCACGGTTGCACAGGAGCCTTTCCAGGTCTTCAAGAGTGACAAAGTTTTATTGTTGTTGAATCCTCTCTGGTACATGACCGGTGATGAACTATACCTCACCATCTGCTTGGGCGTTAGCTCTTGACGTGTTGGCGCCGCCGGCAGTTGTGTTCTTAGCTCTGTCCATTTGACGATGATGCTGCTCCGGTGATAACTTCTCTGTTAAAGTCTTAAAAAAGGTAAAAACCTCCTTCTGGGTAGTGGCCATGGCTACTTGAGTTTCATCCATGTTTTCTGCCGCTTCATCATATCATCCATGGTTGGTGGTGCTTGCTCTTTGTTTTTTGTGCTTTCAGTGGTATAGTGAGGAATGTTGGTATTTTCAGTGGCGGTGTTTTGAGTAACGATTTCTAGAGTTCCACCACTGTTACTGCCGAGATTAGTGGTGGTTTTTGAACCTGAATTGGGATTGGTTGCTAAACCACGATAGTAGCTGTTCCACCCTGCTTCGTTCATAAAGAGAGAAAATGGGTTGATCTTAGGGGAGGGAAGCAAAGAAAGTTAAAGGAATTTGTATGTTGAACTGTGTGTAGAGATGTCGAACTATTGAGAAAATAACAGAGCTTGAGAGAATGATAAGCTTGTTCCGTTTCTGAAATGGGCTGAGTAGCCTATTTATAATAGTTGGGAATAAACAATTTTCCGTGTAAATTAGTGGAGGTAGTGAAGAGATGAAGAGGTGTAAGTCGTGGGGATAATGGTATAACCGCCTTGGAATCTTCGGGAAACCATTACTCCATTACTCTATTAGCTGCTTCAGCCTTACCACTACTTTGTAACTTTCTTATCATGAGGTTTTGCCATGCCGCATATTGATGTAACCACCAGACCAAAACCCCATGAAGAATCCTCCCATATAACATGTCTTTATTTCTCGTAGAGTTAGTGGAGTCATGGAATCAAAACACATGAGTTTGTTATAAGATAATGCTATCGATGAGTTTATGTCAACACAGTATGGTAATGGCCTCGTATTGGCGCTAGTGGTAATGGGAAAAGCCTCGCATAAGGAAAGGGAAAAGGGGTAAAGGCTAGCGCTGTGGCTAGGCGTCAAGGCTGACGCTAGTGCTATCTTTCTAGCGCTGTGGCTAGGCGTCAAGGCTGATGCTAGTGCTAGTCTTGCTAGCGATGTGGCTAGGCGTCAAGGCTATTGCTAGTGTAAAGGTCGACACTAGGGTAAAGGATGACGCTAGGATAAAGGATTACGCTAGTGTAAAGGATGAAGCTAGGGTAAAGGCTTACCAGCGTTGTTGTGCTAGCGCTAGCACTGCTAGGGCCTGTTTGGTGCGTGCTTTGTTAGATTTGTTGGCTTTTTGTCTTTTTCCTAGCTTTTTGGCACATGTGTGTGCTACTAATTGGTGTTGGGAGTGTGGCTAGGGTTCACTAAGGCGGGCACTTGCTAGTGCCATGGTTATTGCCTATGCACCAATATCTTTGGCATTCAATAATGTCATAGCCATAACTATGGCCTATTTAGAATTTCTTAGTCGCATGAGATTTTAATGTTAGCATTATGCTTAACTTTTATGAAGTGCATATAAAAAATATTCAAGAGATCCAGCCTTGGAAGTTTGCAACTTGAGATAATGCTTGATATGACTCTGTAATTAGATGGTATGCATCTAATTAGCGTTTTTATTCAGATATGGCATAGCCTCTATTCTAAACTTTCACAATTTTGTATAATCGACATATTCTGACTAATACAAATATTTTATATGGATGGACATGAAATAACGAGGGTTTATCTAGGTAAAGCCCTGAAATTTTGAAAGTTCATAAATATATAAAGAGCGACAGAGCTACTGTAGCTATAAGATGAATATGCATTCTTAATTTTCTTGCGGAAGGTAAGATGGAAATACATATCCACAATTCTGATGTCGGGTCAGAAATCTGTACGTATTTATTTCATGCTTCTGCAGCTGAGCAGAGGAAATATTATAATTTTCTCCTTTGTCAAAAATCCATTATCAATAAAAAGTCTTCCATACTTTTGAGATATGACTCCACTACAATCTCCATAATCGTCACTTCTCCATATCTCCCTAACTTCCACCGCTTACGAGAAATAAGTGTGTCTTCTCTGAAACTATAAATAGATGGGTTCATATATTCAAAGCAACAACGAGAAGAACTAAGTAAACAAAATTAGCGATTCATCCCAGAGATAATCCATTCTTCTTTACATACTACATTACTCTTCACATGGAGAATTTCTCAACCTTCTTTCTTCCCTCCCCTAAGACCTATCCAATCTTCCTCGCCTTTGTGATCGAAGCAGGACGTGAATGGCCATTTCTCGGTTTAGGCTCATCCTGTTCGAGCTTGATCTCTCGAACCTGCTGATACGTGTCGTAAGTGCAACAAATTACTCAAGATATTTCTCACTAATTAACTAGTAATATAGCAATAGTAAGGATCGTTCCCACATAGAGATGTGTAATTGATATGTTATTTATATTAGAAAAACTAGAATAAATATAAAAAAGGGGGGAGGGTTGTGAATTAATTAACTAAAAATAACAATAAAGAAAATAATAAGAAAGAAAGATGATTAGGGAGTCCTTCGCTGTTACCAAACGTTGACTTGATTAATACACTTATCTATCTTTTGTCAGAATCATCCATCACCAACCGTAGAATAGCAGGTACGCTTATCTATCCCCAAAACTCCTTATATCACCGGATAACAGGTACACTTAGTCACCGGATTCTATCCAACTGAGCCGCCTTGAGGTACGCTTATAAGGTGTAACTCGATCGAACACTTTAAGATTTTTGAATTTAGGTTTGATCCTAGTAGTTAGACTCAGTACGCTCCGTCCACTTGCTAGTATTGTCTTCACACACAATTGCTCCACAGAATCCCCCTGCAAGGTCTCACATTTTCTACTTGTGTAGGAGATGATATGATGGGATGTTGTTTAGAGATCTAGAGATATCTTATTTGAGCCTTTGATTTATTCTTTTATAGTCTTTAATGCTTGGCCCTCAAGTATCCTCTCCTTCTAGGGTTTAGAATCCCATTGGAACTAAGTCTTCTTGATTTGGAAGTCAAAAAAGTGTCAAACGGACCCTTTGGGAATTCTACAGTCGGTATAGACATTTTCCCACTAACAATGCCGACAGTTAGCAAAACTCTCTTCAGTCGGCATAGATTGGTTGCTAATAAGGATTACTGACTGAAGGTGAAACTTTCTTCCACCAGACTTACTACAGTCGGCATAGGTTGGTTGCTAATGAGCAATGCCGACCGTTGAGCTGTTGGTGACTTTTTCTTCGTCTCGATTGTTTTGTCCATAACATCTTCGTCCGAACTCGGAATGACTTCATTATTTTTGTGTTGGTTTCGTATTCCTATTCTCTTCAAGATGGTATTAAGAACTCATGGATTTTAATGAGGAGAATTTTTTCTTTGACCCTTCTCCATTGGTAGACTTCAATTCCTTGTTCGTTTTAGCATTTTGTAACTCCGTTTTGGATGATTAACCTATATGACACATAATATAGAAAAAAGGAGTAATACCAGGTAATATGCAAGAATTATAGGTAAAACAAGTATGAATTTGACACTGTAAACATGTGAGTTATCTAATTATCAAATTCCCCCACACTTAGCTTTTGCTAGTCCTCGAGCAAACTACTATCTAAACTAACCTAAACTAAAATAAAATTCAACAACTCCATTTCGTTGAGGACAAGATTACACTTAGCATTTGCAACAAGCCTTTAAACCCCTAGGTTTCCCTAGCGGACGAGTTATAGTCTCGTGAGGGTTTACAAGAGGTATACCCATAAAACTTACTCCAACTTTCAAATATTCCAGAGAACATGCATCCAAAGAGCTACGAAGAAATTAAGTTTCTGCACACTAACAATAAGAAGTTAGAAGTATCAAAATATCATTCCCATGCTTAACTCTTGAGTTATGAGAAAACCACCATATGAAAGAATCCAGGTTCGAGAGCGATCGAATGACTTCTGCCTCATTAATAGGATTTTATGAAATTGACCTCAAAAGACGCACTTTATGGTTCTCACATATGTGCAGGCAGGAGTGAAGATAGAAATCCTGCACACGTTGAATGGTGGGAAGGAAAAGTAACCTTCCGAATCATATGAAGATGTTATCCCATAGAATGTGGGATGAAAAAGAACCCTTTTTTTGTTTTTCTAGTGACCTCTAAGAAAGGAAATTAAACACTATGTAAGGATGGGAACGATTACTTACCTTCTCACTCGATTCACATTCAACACCACTCTCACAGCATCCAATAGAAACGTCTTCAGTCTTCGGTCTTCAACTGTTGATGATGAACTATTGAACTTCGTAGAACCTTGACAATTGTAACTCTTTTCCGTAAGGTCCTTGTTGTTTGAAACTTCTTTATAGATTTCTTCTTCCCCACGACTTTATTAAATGAATACAAAAACAAATATACTAAGATAATGATAAATATTTTTTTCTTTTTTTTAATAACTCAAAATACAACTGAAACATAAAAAAAATGAACAATGAAACTACTATGGTCATGGGATAAAGACTTTACCACTTGATTCTTCACAACTTGTATTATCTCGATATCATGAACTTCATTAACCTTCATCTTTTGATTTATTTCACTCTTGTACATAAGTCTTCAACATGTATCTAAAATTCTGCTCTTTGTATTGTTGCTTTACTTGAATTTGAATTTCGTTCTTTCTTGTACTATTGCTTGTAAACCTTAAACGTCTTCAACTTTCCTTCAAATTTTTGATTCACCGCTTGTTGATGATAATGGTGTTTCTATGGACCTGTTGTTGTCGAGAGAATAGTGCCAACTGCAAACAAGACTACAAGATAGAGTTAGTAATTCTGATGACACCCTCATGATTGATAGAAATAACACTCAAGAGATCAAAAAAAATAGTGCTGAAATTGGTGCGAGGTTGGGTAGCTCATCATTCTACCCGGAATTTTCGCAGATGAAACACTCTAAACGGAAATTGAGGGTTTGGTACCTCACTCATGGGTATTGAATGATCAACTTTTAAATATTGTATTCTCTACCGGCTTTTTAAGTCCCTTTCGTCGGTACTACCTCTCAACAACTACGAACTCCGAATGTAATTCTCTAATACTTATAAGTTCAGTTGTTTCGGTCAGAACTCTATATGTAAACTTATCTAGAAGTATACAAAGTGACTCTAAAATATCTAAAAATTGGAGGTTTTCATGCAAATATGTACAAAAAGTTCAAAAAATTTACATACAAAATATGTAAATACTCCCTCACACTTAAACTTTACATTGTCCTCAATGTAACTGACTCCTCCAATGTAAAATCAAGATAGGAAATCCTAATATAATATGAAAAACTAAGAAAAATTAAAAGATAAAGATAGAAATAAAAAACCAATGGGTTTCCTCCGATTCAGCGTTTAGTTTAACATCCTCAGTCTGACCTTCTGGTTAGCGCTCGTACACCAACAATCTGAAAATTTGGGGATCCACCCAGACAATAATCTGCAGTTCTAATAACAACTTCACAAAAACTTTAGCATAAGGTATAAATAGTGAAACAGTAAATATATGGAAGTTTCCCCCACACTTAGTTTTTCTACACTTGGAAGTGTATAAAGAACATAGAACAAGGGAACTTCTTTGGGTTCCTCTCGGTGAACCTGCACAATGCTAGAATCAAACACATCAAGTGGTGGATACTTAGAAGCAAAATAATCCGTTAAAACTTTAGAAGTACACAACTCAAATCCTAAATTAGGTAGATACTTAAAAATCGGGTTAATAACTCTTCGGGGAACTATTTCGATTGGGGGAGGATCAAAAGATATAAAATTTATTCAAAAGATTAGACAAACCTTTTACGTGATCCTCATCATGGGTATGCAATGAATCATTTACCTCATATGTGTCGTGGTCCTCTATCAAACTTTTTGAAAGCCATTCTTTATCAGTTTCTGCTTCAATCGAAATCTTAGCATCATTATAATCCTTCGCAAGCTCAATTGGGTCTTCCACAACATCAATCAATTTGGTTTCTTTCTCAATCTCCATCTCTTCAACACACTCATCGTCGGAATCAGATCCCTCTTCTAGAAAGTCTAGTTCATTGGTGTAAATTCTAGGATCATCTGTATGAGTCTCTTCCGAAGAAATAATCGGGTCTACTACTTGCAAATCAACTGGTCTAAACATATTGTAATCCGGACATTCTTTATAAAATTGATATGCGTTTGAGTATGTTACCCCGTTTATAACAATGGTTCTATCATACCAAGTCTCCTCCTTTTGAATAAGCGAATGATCATTATAATGATCCGGAATTACAATAACTTCATCAGTGTTGCAAGGAACTTCGAAAGGTTGCTTATCTTTTTCCATTTTAAGTTGACCAATGTCTCTTTTTAAGCTGTCCACGCTCTCTCAGACTTCTTGGAGTGATTCATACATGTTCTGAAGATATTGAACCATGTTCCTTTGACACTCTTCTACCATAGTACAGAAAGTATCTGCAAAACTAGAGAATTTTTTATCAAGAGCATAACTATTCTCTCATCCTTGTGATTCTTCACTTACATACCCGTTATAAGGTTGTTGGCATGTATGGGAATAACCATAAGGTTCCATAGGGTACTGGTCATAGCCAAAAGATTGTATGGTTGGTAGTTGTCATAAAATTGAGATTAAAAAACGTATTGATTACCACTATTATATGATTGATAGGTTATTTATATTAGAAAAACTAGAATAAATACTAAAAAAGGGGGTTTGTGAATTAATTAACTAAAAATAATAACAAAGAAAATAATAAGAAAGAAAGGGGGGGTTTTTGATGTAGAAGTTGGAATATGTGATGGGATGATGTTTAGAGATCTAGATATATCTTGTTTGAGCCTTAGATTTCTTCTTTTATATCTTTCAATGCTTGGACCTCAAGTATCCTCTTCTTCTAGGTTTTAGAATCCCATTGGAACTAAGTTTTCTTGATTTGAAAGTCAAAAACGTGTCAAACGGACCCTTTGGGACTTCTACAGTCGGCATAGACATTTCCCCACCTATCCACAGGTTAAATAAATAATTATCAGCTAACATTGCCGACAGTTGGCAAAACTTTCTGCCACTAAACTCTTTTCTATCGGGTAGATTGGTTGTTGATGAGGATTTCCGATTGAAGGTGAAACTTTCTGCCACTAAATTTACTACGGTCGGCATAGGTTGGTTGCTAATGAGCAATGCCGACTGTTGAGCTGTTGGTGACTTTTTCTTCGTCTCGATTGTTTTGTCCATAATTTCTTCGTCCGAACTCGGAATGACCTCCTTCTTTTTGCGTTGGCTTCGTATTCCTGTTATCTTCAATATAGAAAACAAGATTAATAACATGTAATATGCAAGAATTAGGTAAATAAAGTATGAATTTGACACTATAAACATGTGAATTATGCACTTATCACCTGCTTGAAAGTACTCTTTTGCAATAAATTTGTTTTTACCCTAAAACAACCCTAATATCAACAACAACGGGATCATCTGTTTTGACATCTTGAAGGAGCAATGGAGCCCTTCCTTGATGATTTCCAAAGTAACTAATGATAGAAATCGCCTGTGTTTGATTTGTTGTTGATTTTACTAGGGTGGGTATTGGTTATTAGTAATGGATTTCATAAAAGTTTACCTATAAGGCCATACTCATCATAAATTTTTACTTGGGGGTTGTTAGGGCACAAATCGACCTTTGAGTGACTTCGTAAAAAAAAAATAGTTATGGTTGGTGCTGGAAGGTACTAGAAAACTTAACCAAAATGATCTCCGCAACATGGATTATTTACATGTACATATGTACATTAGTCTGCATCTTCACATGCTTTCATTCAGCATCCAGTGCAGGGATAGGTGTTCGAAGCATCTCAATAATATCAATTAAGATATTTATCTCGCTTTTAAGAGAGTATGGCATTCAGCTCTGCTGTTTGATTTCATTTTTTAGTCACTGCATTACCTTTTTTTTCTTTGATGGGAGCATTACTTTGTGTTTTCTGTTGGGAAATAAAAAATGGTTATTACTAAAATTAATAATTTCTTACTTAAATTAATTTTTGTTACTTTAATTAGCTTGATGGGTGCTAGGAACACTAGTCCAAACTTGGGTGGAATTAAAGCCATCCATTTTCACTTCTTAGTGAATGAGAAACCTTTGATTTATCCCACATTGGGTAAATCAAGGAGGAAGTTCATGCATATTACCACAAATGTTCTATAAAAGGAAAAGAACTAGTGGATTGGATATGGACTTGGGAAATGGACTAGTGGGCAAATGCATACATGTGCGGTGCTTCGCACCGAAGCACCGCAGGCTGCGGGCTTGCGGGCTTGCGGAGCTTGCGGGCTTGTGGAGCTTGCGGTGCTTGCGTGTGCTTTTGCGTGTGTTTTTGGCGTGAGCCTTGGCGTGAGCCTTGGCGCGACCCTTGGCGCGACCCTTGGCGCGACCTTTGGTGCGACCATTGGTGCGACCATTGGTGCGACCTTTGGTGTGAGCCTTGGTGCGAGCCTTGGTGCGAGCCTTGGTGTTAGCCTTGGTGTGAGCCTTGGTGTGAGCCTTGGTGTGACCATTGGTGCGAGCCTTGGTGTGAGCCTTGGCGTGACCTTTGGCGTGAGTTTGACGTGTGCCTGGCGCGTGCTTGCGTGTGCACACGTGTACCCATCAATGAGAAAACGTTTCTTTAATTTTTAAATAAATATTTTACCGTTTGAATTAAATGGAAAATAAAATCATAAATAATTTTTTAATTAAAACAATCTTAACGTTTTGTTTTAATGGGGATTTAATATTTGAAATTAAATTTTCACCGTTTTAAAACTCAAAGGTTTACTTCTCCTATAAAAGAACAACATTGCTAAGAATTTTGTTCATCCCAGTCGCAGCCACTGTCCTGACGACTTTTCACCATCTTCCTGCTTTGTTTTGCGCACTAGTTTTACATTCCTATTTTCATCTTCTGTTAAGTTCACAACGGGCCAACGAGCTTTGCTAGCTGGGTTGGTATCAGGTGATTTTATCCTGAATTCAAGTTTGTCACTGAAAGGGTATAGCATCATCTTCCTGAAGGTGTACCTGGCAAATATTGAGTTAAGGGCAGTCTGTTGAACAGGCGACTTCACCTCTCTGTGTTTGAGTGTGTGTGCATTTCAATTCTAACCCTCCCTTAATCATCTTCAAGTTCTCTGTGTTTGTTTTTATCTGTTACAGGAAGATACTTCTCCAACAATTTGTATGTACACTTTGAAAACTTTATTGCGCTAAATAGAAAAACTACTTATATGCAGACACTGGATCCGACTCCTGAACTTGCAAGAGGTGCAGCAAAAGCTGTGTATGACCTGTATGAGGTTGTTACACATGATCTGTTGTTGGATATGAAATTCAAAGTAACAATTCAAGTTGTGTATGACCTGTATGGCTTCGAATCCCGCATGCATGAATTGACCCTCCAAAAACTAAGGTACAATACCACATCAATTCCTGTTCAAAAACATAATATAATACAATAAGTTTTCCGTGTAGTTCTTTCTTATTTATCCATTTTCATGTTCTTCTCAGTAACGTAAAGCTGAAGCTTACATTTTGGGGTGATATTACAGATCAAATTAGAGCATGAACTTGCAGAACCTGGTGTTGACGCAATCCTGTTATGGTGGTTATAGCTGGAACTTTATCAAGAAAAATCAAGGTATATTCTATTCCTAAAATTGAGCTACCACAGCTGCATTAGACAACATCATAGTTTTCTAAAATACTAACCAACACTCTAGGTAGTTTGTTGCTGCTCGATTGCGTGGCACTTCCGCCGAGCAAAAATATGATTTTAAAATTTTTTTAGCATAAACTTATGTTCGTTGTTGCTAGATTTTTTGGTTCACATTCAGATTTTCGCATGATTGGTAAATTTTGCCAGTAAAAATATAATTATTTTAGCCTATGAGAATATGTTGTCTTAGAGCAACTGCAGTGGACGATCAGACCAAAGAGTAAACACCAGAAATGGTCTTTGGTCCGATTTTGTGAGACGTAACGGACGACTAAATGTAGTATTTGGTCCAAAAATTGAACAGTATCCGATCATGTTTAGTCAAGAAAATGGTCCAAAACAGATATAGTCTGACGCTCATGTAAGACAGCGTTTTCCCAAAACGCCATTATACGAGGACGTTTATAAACACAAACGTCATTTCTGAAAGACGTTTATCAAAACGTTTCTAAAGAACAACGTTTTTGAAACGTTGTATTAAAAGAGCGTTTCTGAATTGAAACGTTGTATTAAAAGAGCGTTTTTGAAACGTTGTTTTGAAACGTTGTATTAAAACGACGTTTCTGAAACGTTGTATTAAACGTTTATTAAGAACAGCGTTTTTGAAAGGTTGTATTAAAACAGCGTTTTCAAAATTAACGGTCCTCTACACCAACGTTTAGGCTTTCAAACGTTGTTATATGTGGGCGTTTTTTTTTGAAATGCTGTTTTAGAAGAGCGTTTGAGTTTTGACGCTACTTTACTAGGACGTTTTTCTATGTTTTATATCAAAACGCTTCAGTACAGTAACGTTTGACGTTTGAGTACATAACGCTTCATTACAGGAGCGTATGTTTAAAACGCTAATCTAAATGAACGTCAAAAACATAACGTTTGTCTAGTTAAACGTCTGTGTAATATACGTCACTTTAATATAGCGTTTGATAATTAACGCTTATTTACAACAGCGTAATATCATATTTAGTCATGTTTTCGTTGCGTTTTTTTTTTAAACGACCAAACAGATTTGGTCTTTGATCGATGGTCTGGTCCAACCGCTGCAGTTGCTCTTATGAGTACCAAGTCTCTTTATCCTTAACAATTGTGGTGGATTCATCTTAAAGTAAAAAAAAAGCAATTCTATACATCACTACTGACAACCGTCCATTTTACTCCATGATAAAAAATAGATTTTACATCACTTTTTTAGTCTCTTCCGTTTTCAATGGGACGCATTTTAAAGCCGTCTGTGTGGAGGCTGGTACGCTGGCTCTGTGTCTAGATGCAACCAAGGTATTATTAGGGATGAATTTTTGATAAGGGAGAAAATTATAATATTATTTTTAGTCAAATTGTAGAAGCATGAAATAAATATACATAATTTTTTGACCTAACATAAAAATTATGAATAATACTTCTATCCTATATTCTGCAAGAAAATCGAGAATGGGTATTCAACTTCTGGCTAAATTATCCATTTAGCTCTCTTGCATATATGTACACTATAGAAATTTCAGAGCTATACTCAATTAAATCCTCGTTATTTCATGTGGACTCATGCAAACTATTTGTACAAAACAAAATGTATTGATTATATAAATTCACGAAGTTCACAATAGAGGTTATGCCATATCTGAATAAAAACGCTAATTAAATGCACACCATCTAATTGCAGAGTCGCATCAAGCATTATTTTAAGTTGCAAACTTCCACGGATGAATCTCTTGAATATATTCTGTATGCACTGCATAAATTTAAGCATAAATGCTAACATTAAATCTCATACAATTGAGAAACCATAAACATGTCATAAATATGGCCACGACATTAATAAACATCAAAGCTAGTGGTTTCTCAATTGTATGAGATTTAATGTTAGCATTTAATTTCCTAAATCTTGCTTTTATTTTCCAAAAGATAATTCAAAAGAAATTATTGCGCAATCTTGGTTGACTAACACATAAACCCTGAACCTCGTTTTAAGAAATAAAATCTTGTTTTAATTTTCCAAAAGAAAATTAAAAAGAAATTATCGCGCAGTGTTGGTTGACTCACACATGAACCCTGAACCCTGTTTTAGGAAATAAAATCTTGTCCTAATTTTCGAAAAGAAAATTTAAAAGAAATTATCGTGCAATCTTGGTTGACTCTCACATGAAACATGAACACTGAACTCTGTTTTATGAAATCAAATCCTGCTTTAATTTTCCAAAAGGAAAAATCAAAAGAAATTATCGAGCAATCTTGGTTGACTCACACATGAACCAGAAACCATGTTTTAGGAAATAAAATCTTGTTTTAATTTTCCAAAAGAAAATTAAAAATAAATTATCGCCCAATCTTGGTTGACTCACACATGAACCCTGAACCCTGTTTTAGGAAATGAGATCTTGTTTTAATTTTTCAAAAGAAAATTCAAAAGAAATTATCGCGCAATCTAGGTTAACTCTCACATGAATCCTGAACCCTGTTTTAGAAAATAAAATCTTGTTTTAATTTTCCAAAAGAAAATTAAAAATAAATTATCATGCAATCTTGGTTGACTCACACATGAACCTTGAACCCTGTTTTAGAAAATAAAATCTTTTTTTAATTTTCCAAAAAAAATTCAAAAGAAATTATTGCGCAATCTTGGTTGACTCACACATGAACCCTGAACCCTGTTTTAGGAAATACAATATTTTTTTAATTTTCTAAAAGATAATTCATAAGAAATTATCGCTCAATCTTGGTTGACTAACACATGAACCCTGAACCCTTTTTTAGAAAATAAAATCTTGTTTTAATTTTCAAAAAGAAAATTCAAAAGAAGTTATTGCGCAATATTGGTTGAATCACACATGAACCTTGAACCCTGAACCCTGTATTAGGAAATAAAATCTTTTTTTAATTTTCCAAAATAAAATAAAAAAATTATTTCACAATCTTGGTTGACTCACACATGAACATGAACCCTGTTTTAGGAAATAAAGTCATGTTTTAATTTTCAAAAAGAAAATTCAAAATAAATCATCGCACAATCTTGGTTGACTCAGACATGAACCCTGAACCCTGTTTTAGGAAATAAAATCTTGTTTTAATTTTCCAAAAGAAAAATCAAAAGAAATTATTGTGCAATCTTGGTTGAATCACACATGAACTTTAAACCCTGAACCCTGTTTTAGGAAATAAGATCTTGTTTTAATTTTCCAAAAGAAAATTTTAAAAAATTACCGCGCAATTGGTTGACTCATACATGAAACCTGAACCATGTCTTAAGAAATAAAATCTTGTTTTAAATTTCCAAAATAAATTATCGCGCAATCTTGGTTGACTCACACATGAATCCTGAATTCTTTTTTAGGAAATAAAATCTTGTTTTAATTTTCCAAAAGAAAATTCAAAAGATATTATTGTGCAATCTTGGTTGACTCACACATGAACCCTGAACCCTATTTTAGGAAATAAAATTTTGTTTTAATTTTCTAAAAGAAAATTCATAAGAAATTATCGCCCAATCTTGGTTGACTAACACATGAACACTAAACCTTGTTTTAGAAAATAAAATCTTGTTTTCATTTTCCAAAAGAAAATTCAAAATAAATTATCGCGCAATCTTGGTTGACTCACACATGAACCCTGTTTTAGGAAATAAAATATTATTTTAATTTTCCGAAAGAAAATTCATAAGAAATTATCGCCCAATCTAGGTTGACTCACACATGAACCCTAAACCTTGTTTTAGGAAATAAAACCTTGTTTTAATTTTCCAAAAGAATGTTAAAGAGAAATTATTGCGTAATGTTGGTTGACTCACACATGAACCTTGAACCCTGTTTTAGGAAATAAAATCTTGTTTTCATTTTCGAAAAGAAAATTCCTAAATTTTATCGCGCAATGTTGGTTGACTCACAGATAAACCCTTAACCCTGTATTTGGAAATAAAATATTATTTTAATTTTCCGAAAGATAATTCAAAAGAAATTATCTTGCAAACTTGGTTTACTCACACAAGAACCCTGAACCCTGTTTTAGGATATAAAATGTAGTTTATTTTTCCAAAAAAATTTCAAAATAATTGTCGCGCAATCTTGGTTGACTCACACATGAACCATGAACCATGTTTTAAGAAATAAAATCTTGTTTTAAATTTCAAAAATAAATTATCACGCAATCTTGGTTGACTCACTCATGAATCCTGAATTCTTTTTTAGGAAATAAAATCTTGTTTAAATTTTCCAAAATAAAATTCAAAAGAAATTATCGCTCAATCTTGGTCGACTCTCACATGAACCATGAACATTGTTTTAGGAAATAAAATCTTGTTTTAATTTTCCAAAATAAAATTAAAGAGAAATTATTGCGTAATGTTGGTTGACTCACACATGAACCTTGAACCTTTTTTTAGGAAATAAAATCTTGTTTTAATTTTCTAAAAGAAAATTCAAAAATTCTTTGCGCAATCTTGGTTGACTCACAAATGAATCTTGAACCCTGTTTTAGGAAATAAAATATAGTTCTAATTTTCTAAAAGAAAATTAAAAAGAAATTATTGCGCATTCTTTGTTGACTCATACATGAACCTTGAACTTTGTTTTAGGAAATAAAATCCTGTTTTAATTTTGAAAAAGAAAATTTAAAAGAAATTATCGTGCAATCTTGGTTCACTCTTACATGAATCCTGGACCCTGAACCCTGATTTAGAAAATAAAATCTTGTTTTAATTTTCTAAAAGAAAAATCAAAAGAAATTATTGCAAAATCTTGGATGACTCACACATGAACTCTGTATTAGGAAATAAAATCTTGTTTTAATTTTCCGAAAGAAAATTCAAAAAAATTATCGCTCAATCTTGGTTTAATCACACATGAACCCTGAACCTTGTTTTAGGAAATAAAATCTTGTATTAATTTTCCAAAAAAAAATTCAAAAGAATTTATTGTGCCATCATGGTTGACTCACACATGAACCCTAAACCCTATTTTAGGAAATAAAATCTTGTTTTAATTTTCAAAAAGAAAATTCAAAAGAAATTATTGCGCAATCTTGGTGGACTCACACATGAACCCTGAACCTTGTTTTAGGAAATAAAATACTCCCTCCGTTTCTGGAAAAGTGTTACATCACTTTTTCATTTTAGCCTAAAAATAGGCAAATTTGAAAAAGTGATAGTAACTCTTTTCCTGAAACGGAGGTAGTATTTCTTTAATTTTCCAAAAGAAATTGTTGCCCAATCTTGGTTGACTCAAACATGAAACTCTGAACCCTGTTTTAAGAAATAATTTCTTGTTTTAATTTTCCAAAAGAAATTATCGCGCAATCTTGGTTGATTCACACATGAACCCTGAACCATGTTTTAGGAAATAAAATCTTGTTTTAATTTTCCAAAAGAAACTTCAAAAGAAATTATCGCGCAATCTTGGTTGACTCTCACATGAACCCTGAACATTGTTTTAGGAAATAAAATCTTGTATTTATTTTCCAAAAAGAAAATTCAAAAGAAATTATCTCGCAATCTTGGTTGAATCTCATATGAACCCTGAACCCTGTTTTAAAAAATAAAATATTATCTTAATTTACCAAAAGAAAATTCAAAAGAAATTATCGCGCAATCTTGGTTTACTCACACA
>JAJJMC010000896.1:5737451-5766035 GCA_023531435.1 Papaver californicum
CCCCCCCCCCCCCCCCCCCCCCCCCCCCCCCCCCCCCTTCATGGGGTTTTGGTCTGATGGTTACAACAACATGCGGCGTGACAACACCCCATGATAGGAAAGTTATAAATAATGGTGATGGTTACAACAACACAATTCATCACACTGATTCCTTCAAATATTTCTTCTTCCCTCCCTTAAGATCAACCATTTTTTCTCTTTGTAACCGAAGCAAAACGTCAACGACCATTTTCTTGGTTTATGCTCGTTTTGTACGATTTTGATCCTCGAATATAAAAAAAATACTTTCATAGTATATTGTTTTTCCTATGAGCAATTTTTAGGTACTAATAATTGGCGACCATAATGGGAGATCAACCTCTCGGCTACAAATTCAATTACTCAATTATCTAAAAAAGTGGTGGATCTTAGGTCGGGTTCAGTAACTAATCCTTCAGGTTCAACAACCACTCCTAACCCTGGCAACACCAATGGTGGAACTTCAGAGGTCATTAATCAAAACACCACCACTGAAAATAACAACACTTCTTTCAATACCACTGAAGGTGTCAGAAACAAGGAGCAGGCACCATCAACCATGGCTGATTTGATAAAACGACAAGAAACCTTGGCTGAAACTCAAGTAGCCACGGCCACTACCCAGAAGGAATTTTCTACCTTTCACAAGACTTTTACGGAGCAGTTATTTCCGAAGCAGTGTCATCGTCAAATGGAGTAAGCTAGGAATTGGGAGGATTCTGAGAAGCCAATATATAATAACTGCAATCGCACAGCGTCTAACTAGTAGACATCGGCAAATACGGGTTGAACCCACAGGGAACGTGAAAATATTGCAATCAATATCTCAATTAAACTAATCAGAAATAATATTGTTGGGTTTTTAGAATTATGAATGAAATAATAAAACAAACTAAACTGATAAAACAACTAAGCAGAGAGAGTCGGTAACCAGGGTTTTTAGTATCCACCACTATTTCTATTTAATTACTGAAGTGAAACATAACTCCTGAATATTTATCTATTGTTCGTTCTATCGACATCACCTATTATATATATTAGAGCCGCAAATATCACTGGGACGCTCTAAGCATGACGCATGGAAAATCTAAGTTCCAGCATACACCATCAAATTGCGTTAGCGAGAAAATTATACGAAACTAATTATAGGTTTACGAATAATACTTGGCTATTCTGAGCATACCCCATCAAAAGTTTTAACCCAAGCATGAAATATCAAATAAGTATACAAATATATTTGCAATCCTATTAATTATGCGCAAAGGTTACTGTATTGTACAGAACCAGTGAAGCAACAACTAATGTTATCATTAAATCAATAAATCAAAATCAGGAATTAATCTATTCAAATAATAATAGACTTTTTCTTAATAAATCAATCCAAAGTAGCCTATTACTTGAAATGGTTTTAAACATAAAACCCTAGCTATAAATCAATTAACAAGATATGGTAGTGGATTTCTCAAAATCCATAAAAAGATATAACAAAAGTAGAGTGTAAAAGATTAAACCCCTTTTGTGCAGTAGTTTGTCTCCAGCCGTCATACTTTCTCAAACTATGTACAGACAAAACCTGCCTCCACCGAAACCCAAAAAGAATCTCCAGCCGTCAGACTTTTTCTCCCTTTCAATCAATCACTTTCCTCTCTCCATTGTCCCATTTCTTCTCTACAATCTCGATCAAAAAACCCCCTTCATTCTCACAACCTTCTCTGCCTCAATCACGTCTTGTTTCTCTTTTTTCTCGATCCACTCCACATAAACCCAAAAGATAAATCTTCACCTTCTCTTCTTTGTCTCACCGCTTCTCCATTACCTTTCTTCTCTCTCCCCCTCTCTCCTCTCTCTCTCAATCCCCACCTTATTTCCTCTCTCCGATGCCGTGAGTAACATTAGGTGTTTTTTCTTTTCGCAAACGCCATTTAGCTAATTTATTTGTAACCTTGGGTTTTAAGTTTATAACCTATAAAAGCATACAAATAATAAAATTAGTACAAAATGGGTATTAGCAAATACGAATTAGGCGGTAAAAATGTATAAATTAAGTGCCCATCAAGTACCCCCAAACCAATATTTTTCTAGTCATCGAGCAAAACTAATCTAAAAATAAAATAAAATTGTAACTCACTTTCACAGGAATCGTGACTACATTTAGGATATGTAATAAGCCTTTAAACCCCTAACTATCCTTAGCGGATGAGTTTTGTCTCGTGAGGGTTTACAGGAGATATACCCACAAAACCTTTTACTCCAAATTTCAGCTACATGTGAACGATTGAGGATATACACTAAATAAGCTATTTAGTTGGCATACTAAATTCTTCGGCTATATGAATCATTTCCCTGTATGAATCCAATTATTTTACACGATTTTGCACTCATCATACTAAAATTCATATAACAATGCAAAACTCTACTCAAATAATCATTGAACATCCAAAACTGGATAAAAATTATCAACATTCACATTGCTCGGAATCAATCAAATTCAAACACAGTGGTAGATTAGAAGATGGAAATAGAAGTAATGAATGGTGCATATGTTGACTAAGGTGAACGTTGTTTCCCAAAATATTAATATAAAGTCCGGCTCGGATGCTCCTATTTTTATTATTATTATTATTTATATACATAAATTTTTTTACGACTACATGATTAAATCTTTTGAATCTAAGTGCATGCTCCTTTTCAGCAGATTACATGATAGTTCCCATTGATCCTGCATTCCACGCTTTCTTAGGCGACGAAGACAGGGAGAACACACATATATTGCTTCCAAAGTGTTAATTTCTTTTTTTTTTATGATCAAAAATCAAAATTCTAATGCATCGGAGGTACGACCTTATGGAAATACTAGAGCCCCACCAAATCACTTAGAGAAACATAAATTGTAAAAATAAAAGCAAAAAGTGTATGGTTATGATGATTCCGAGATATGCTTGTTCAATGATTATCATGTTATTTCTAACACCTGAGTGCATCCAGATATGAATGGACCATTTAGCTGGGCACACCTCCTATAGATAAGAGATATGTTTCCATCTACCTAGAATGGTTAGTGTCATCCTGAATTGTTCACAAGTTTCTAAATTTTGGAGTTTCTTATTGGCATCAAGTTTCTGAAACTCGACCCCCAAACCTAAATCTAACATTGTCCTCAATGTTTCAAACCGTGCAACCTATAATGTCATGCAATATAAATATAAATAAGAGAGAAAAATATAAATCAAAGAGAAGGGATTGCAAGATTTCACCTGATTGCCGCAAGAAAAGCAGTATTCTCTGTAACACACATCAAACGATAGTAATAACAAATAACACCAAAAATAAAAATAAAAAAAAAAAATCCTAAAAAGAAAATAAAAACAAGAAAATAAGAATCTACCTACTGGATATGTACAGAAAGGAACCCCATACACTAACAACCTGAAAATTTGGGGATCAATCCAAAATACAATATTTACAAATGACAGCTTCACACTTATGTTATGACAACACGGAGACACTGAAACTATCAAAAATAAGGGATTACCCCCAAACCAAGTTTTTACTACACCTGGAAGTGCGTAAAGAACAAAATATGGGGATAATATTGGGATTGGGGAAATATCAATTGGTTCATGCACGGTGTCAGGAACAGGCAAGTCCTCTGAGTATTTGGATGTAAAGTGATCCAACAAAACTTGAGAAGCACACAACCCTAAATTAGGTAACTTTTAGAAGTCTAGAAACAACCTGTAAGTTGGGTGAATGATCTTGTGAGATCGATTCATTTATGGAATTAGGAAAGTCATCCACACAATCATCCACAGGGTCATCTATATATTTTGTATGGAACAGAGAGTCACTACAAAGCCGATCATCATCAACAAATAATCTCTGGTATTCCAGGATTCTCAATCTCTGTTCCAAACTAAGCGGTCTGTGTTTATAATACTTCTCATATATCATTAGAGGTGATTCTTCACTTACCATAGGTGAAGCAAGAACTTCCTTATGTCGTGACCGATTCATATATTCGTGAAGTGTCATCTTAGATGACGTCTCCTGAGAAGGAGTCATCATCCTCAAAAAAGTACCGGAAAAGAAATACTAAAACAAAAAAAGTAAAAAGGAAAAAGAAATCCTAAATTTAAAAAAAAAATATTGTACAAAATAATTAAGAAAAACCTAAACTACGATTAGAAAATCAAAAATACTAATTACAATATTTCACAACGCTCCCCGCCAGCGGCGCCAAAAATTGGTATGATTCTGAGAAGCCTAAATATAACAACCGCAATCGCACGACGTCTAACTAGTAGACAGTGCTAAATAGGGTTCGAAACCACAGGGAGCAGGCAAATACTGCAATCAATATCTCAATTAAACTAATCATAAATAATATTTTTGGATTTTTAGAATTATGAATAAAAAATAAAACAAACTAAACTAATAAAACAACTAAGCAGAGAGAGTCGGTAACCAGGGTTTTTAGTATCCACCACTATTTTTATTTAATTATTGAAGTGAAACATAACTCCTGAATATTTATCTATTGTTCGTTCAATCAACATCACATATTATATAATTAGAGCCGCAAATATCACTGGGAAGCTCTAAGCATGGCACATCAAAACTCTAAGTCTCAGCATACACCATCAAATTGCGTTAGCGAGAAAATTATACGAAACTAATTATAGGTTTACAAATAATACCTGGCTATTCTGAGCATACCCCATCAAAAGTTTTAACCCAAGCATGAAATATCAAATAAGTTGACAAATATATTTGCAATCCTATTAATTATGCATAAAGGTTACTGTATTGTACAAAACTGGTTAAGCAACAACTAATTTTATCATTAAATCAATAAATCAAAATCAAGAATTAATCTATTCAAATCATAATAGTCTTTTGCTTAATAAATCAATCCAAAAGGGTCAGAATTCATCAAGTTTGACAAGACGTAAAATTCTACAACTCAGGAATTTCCAAAAGAAGCTTTAATTACAACATAAGGTGCTGAGATACCAGGAACAGCTGGGACACCAAACTTGAAGGGTTGAGCACTCAAGTCACCTTGACAATTTATTCCCCCATACTATATAAATACTTGTCAGGACGAAGTATGGATGTACTTCATATAAAAAGAAGAATAAAAGAAAAGGAAAGACGCTTATTTTCTTCTGAAGACGGTCTCCACTTCCAGGCATGATTACTCGTGGTCTTTTTTCCCCGGACCAGGAATGGCGTCCGCCGCAATATCAAACACAGAGAGTTCCAAGCGCCATAGCTGCAAGAAATAAACTAAACACTTAATTACCGAACAAATAATAGTGATTAAACGAAGAACGATCTAATATACCTGTGTTAAGTTGGTGATCGTTTCACGCCTTGCTCCAGAAGTAATCGTCAAATTCGGTTGATCTGCTAACTCTTTCTCAGAAGGCTCACCGCGTACATTAGAGAGCGCACTCGACATGAAGTTCTTGAGGAGGGTAAGATGTGCATTCCAGAAATTAGCGTATCCGTTAGTAACACATCCTTTTCTATCAGCTTGGAGAAAAGGAATGTTTTGGCCAGAAATGTTATGGGCACCCTCAGATCGCTGAAGCATGTCTATGGAAGGCTCCTTGGTGCGGAAATGAAGAGTGAATGATCGAAGCCTATTTTTCGAGCTTTCCTATCAATGTTATAACTATGAGTGATGTAACTATCAAATCAAACAACGAGAATGTATCCTGAAGTACAAATTTTCATAAAAGTGGCCTCACCAACTGTAGCGATATTATACTCACTACTTGGACCAGAACGTAGGACAACATCAGGCTTCCCAGCAAAAGTCTTCGGCGGAATCACATGCGGAAGCCTCAAACCCCAAGGTAGGGAGTTCACTTTCTTCTCATTGTCCATTAAACTAATAAGACTGACAGAAGAAAGTTTTTTTCCTCTCCAGCGAAGTATTCTGGCATACTTTATCCCTGAACTCGGATATGAAGGCCAAGCCTTTGGCGCATATTCAGGAAAATGTTCCCATAACCAAGATTGCATAAACATAACAAGGATAAAAGACTCTACCTTGGCATAACCATTGGAAATCCTCATGTCATGAATAAAAGTATCCAAATGAGAGTACAAGGAACCAAGAAACAATGTACCAATAGTAAGAGTCTTTCCACCAGCAAGCGCAACAACAATCGAAACAAGAGGAGGCTTCAATTGACCTCTAGGAGAATCTTCGAACACATCCCTAGAAATCCAGAGTACAAGGAATACGGCAATACATAGAGGATGATCAACAGCGAGGCCGTCAACACTTGTACTATCGTCCCACCAGTAGTCAACCCAAGCCAAATAATTCTTGCTATCACAACGACGAGACTTCCGCAGCTCTTCTATTTTCTGAATAAGGGTGTCTCCATGTTTCTTCTCCTGCTCAGACCACTCAACATGAATATAATCAACAACTAGAAGTTGCAATAAGACCGCCACGTCCTCTAAAGTAATTGTTAATTCACCCCAAGCACATGTTGCTGAATGAGTTGGACCACACCAATGGGAAGTAAATGCAAGCAAACCTTTCGTGTCCTTATTAATTCTGAAAGTCTCAGACACTCGCACAACATGGAATATCTTAGCATTTTCTAAAACCAGCTTCACCTGATGATTCTTCAGCATGACTTTAGCCCATTCTTTCCATTCAGGCAGAAGAGTTTGGGATGCCTTAAAATCAACAAATGAAGTCATGTATTCTCCTATCTGCAAGCAGAACCTGGCAAGAGCTTGTGGATAAATACTTCGAAGTTGAGAGGCTCTATTGACGTTCGGGATAAAACTACCAACATAAGCAGGATCAGCAGCCTCTTCGAAAACACCATCTAAGAATTTGTCATAAATGTTGGGTACGTCGTCTAGAGAAACAACATCAGAACTTTCCTCTATCACAACTAGAAGCAGTAGCAGCATTATCTTCACGATCGTTAGACATCTACAATGGGTTCAAATAACATTCATGTCAACAACTGGATAATCATGCACGAGTTGTGGTTCTATTTTATGTATATACAATAGTGATATGCAACTACATGCTTATATGTATAAATTAAAACCAATATCAATAAAAATTGTTATAAACCTTAGCGTACCTGGTTGAGCTTAACAATACTACAGTGAAGCCAATGAAGGATTTCTGCAATCAGAGACAACACCTGTGGAAATTAGGGTTTTAGTTACAAACAAGATGCTATTAATAAGCTACTTCAATAAAAAAAATGTGAGTAAATACTCACGTAAAAAGAAAAAAATAAAATAAAATAAAAGCTCACCAGAAGTCGGCCGGAATTTGGCCGGTGACGTCGCTGCTGCTGTTTGGACGGGATGAGGAAAAGGGAGGGAGCTCTGGTCGGTGATGGGGAGGGAGAAATAAATAATAATAATAATAATAAAGGTTTACCCCTTTTATACGAATTTTTATTTGCAAAACCTAATCAAACAAGAATTTCCTCTTTGGAGCAATGGCCCCGTGCTGCACACGGGTCAATTTCGGTCCCTCCATCATGCAAACCAGCCATGCTTTACTAATTTATGCTTTCCGGACGATGCTCTACTATCCTACAGGCGCTACTACATAAACTATTGCTCCTTCAACGATTATTCGACATCATCAAAGCGTCATCAAATCAGAACTTCTGGTAATATCCGACAGCTAAGCTTGTTGATTTATTTTGCTTATGTCAGTAAAAAAAATCACTATCTAGTGCTTACCATAAAACATTACTGTTCCACGCTAAACAGGGGACTTAATGTTGATGGTGGATTTTTGACAAGGGAGAAAATTGTAATATTTCCTTTGCTCAGATGTAGAAGTATGAAATAAATATACATAAATTTCTGACCCAGCATCAGAGCAATTGGATACATATTTTTATCTTACATTCTGCAAGAGAATTGAGAATGTGTATTCATCTCATGGCTACATTAGCCCTGTAGCTCTTTTATATATGTATGCGCCTCAAAATTTCAGGGATTTACTCGACTAAACCCTCATTATTACATGTGCGTCCATACAAACTATCTACATTAGTTATAACACATTGATTATGTAAAATTACAAACATTAG
Source organism: Papaver californicum (assembly GCA_023531435.1). Classification (NCBI taxonomy): domain Eukaryota; kingdom Viridiplantae; phylum Streptophyta; class Magnoliopsida; order Ranunculales; family Papaveraceae; genus Papaver; species Papaver californicum. The sequence continues at coordinate 5,745,572 of JAJJMC010000896.1, forward strand.
GAATGGATGTTATGCCATTTCTAAATAGAAAACGTAATTAGATGCATACCATCTAAATGCAGAGTCGTATCGAACATCATCTCAAGTCTTAAACTTCCACAGATGAATTCCTTGAATATGTTTTGTATGCACTGCATAAAGGCCAAACATAACGTCAACATTAAATCTCATGCAACTGAGAAGCTCTAAGAAGGCCATGGCTATGGCCATGAAATTAGCAAGTTCCAATGCTAGCAACGTATAGGTAATGGCCATAATACCAGCAAGTGCCATCCCTAGCAAAGCCCTAGCCATGCTCTCAACGCGCAAACACAACACCAGCATGCCCTAGCCATGTTCCCAATGCACTAACACATACATCAATGCCAGCAAACGCTAACAATAGCGCTAAGCTAGCGCCATTGTTCTTTCACCTGTTGCGCCAACACCATCTTGCTTGTGCCAGAGCTATCCTTGCTTGCTCGTGCCAGTTCCATCTCTTGCCTTCTCGTGTTTGCATCATCCATCGTTGCTAGCGCCATAACCTAGGCCATAGCCACGACGCTAGCATGTGCTAGCAACATCTCAATCGTGTCTATACCACTCGCATGCGCCATTGCTGCTAGCACAACTTGCATGTTGCAAACATGCTACAAATATGCCATTGTCGTGCTGTGTTGGTATAAACTCATTGGTAGCATTACCTCACGATAAATTCTCAATTACTCACATGCTTTGAGTCCATGACTCCACTAACTCCTACGAGAATTCAAAACATGTTACATGGGAGGATTCTTTATGGGGTTTTGGTCTAGTGGCTACAACAACATGCGGCGTGGCAACACCCCGTGATAGGAAAGTTACAAGTAGTGGTGACGGTACGACAGTTGAAGAGATGGTGGAATAATGGTTTCCAGAAACTTCCCAAACATAATGGCGGTTATGCCATTATTCCCATAATCTTCATCTCTCCACTCCTCTACTACCTCCACTACTTACGAGGAAAGCAGTGTGTATTCCCAATTACTATAAAAATAGGCTACTTAGCCTGTTCAACAAACAGAACAAGATGATCATTCTCACAAGCTTTGTTATCCTCTATGGTTCAACACATCTACACACAATTCATCACACTGATTTTGTAACACCCGCATTTTTGACAAAAGGGTAAAATAATAATTTTACACACCATGGCGAAACCGGTCACTCGGGGGTAAAATAGGAATTTTACTCATTGGGGGAAAAACGGTCACTCATCGATAAAATAGTAATTTTACACATTGGGGAAAAACAGTCACTCATGGGTAAAATAGTAATTTTACTCATCGAGGGCAAAACGATCATCTAGGGGTACAATAGCAATTTTACACATCGGGGGCAAAATAATCATTCAGGGTAAAAATAATAATTTTATAAATCAGGGGTAAAACAGTCACTCATGAGTAAAATAGTCATTTTACCAAAAGCTGAGGATGCATCACTGCCCCTATGTTGCATACTCGAGAACACATTATAGTGCTAAGGCACTATTATATCGTGATGCATATTCGAGAATGCATCACTAAAAAGTGCAATCGATGAATGTCATTTCCCCTTCTTATATCTACTTGTAGAAATGCTATTTTTTTGGCTAAATCAAATGCAATCAAAAAAACTTCAAAAGATACAAGAAAAATTCATGGTACAAGAGACCATGACAAAAAAGAACTACTTAAAGCGAAAATACGAAAGACCATGACCCTCTAAACAGGTAAGGAAGTCAGGCTTGCCTACGGAATCTACTTTCTCCCCGAATTACAATTCCGATGCATACTTAGACATTGTGTCTGCTGCAAAATTCACTTCACGATACACATGCTTAAAACTTATTTATGCATACTTAGCCTTAACTTTGTTTCATCTGCCAATGGCAGACCATGGCAATTTTCCACTCTGAAAAGTAAGTACATCACTTCTAGAGTCTGAAGCAACCAAAATCCTTAGTACCATCCAACGCACGGCCCAATTAAGTGCCCACTCCAGTCCCATCAGAATTGCCTCAATTTCAGTTGTGTAATTGGTCACAATGCCTAACCCAGCAGCAAAGGCCCCAATACACCCACTCATACTTCCCCTGAGCACGCAACCAGCATCAGCATAGCCTGGATTGGTGATTGGAGCTCCATCACAGCACAGCATTATCGCATCATCGTCAGGTGGATCCCAAGTACACTCCACGGGATCAAATTTCTGAATTATTCTATGTATTACATTAAAGAGATCAAGAACAGCTAAGTCACCACAACTATTATTCATATACCCTTTCAGTCTTCTAGCATATCCAGATATCATAAGGTGAATTCTATTTTTCAATGCAAAGAAATCCACCCTTTCATCTTCAAAGTAAACAGAATTCCTAGCTTTCCATAATTCTGCTCGTATAATCAAAATAGCAATCAACGAAAGCTCATGCTTAAGACTCTCAGCATCATTCTTACATAAATAGCACCTTGAAGCCATCTCCATATCCATTGTTATAAGCCAGTCCCGAGTAACACAACATTGAGGATGTAAAAGCTTCTAGTTCACTGCTGCTAGAGTGAGATGAAACTTATGTTGCCACAACAAACCAACACCTGTAAAATTTGCAGACTGTTTATTCCTAATAACCTCAACAATTAACTTCACACTAAATTTACCCAACTTTTCATTCATCCAAACTCTAGTATCTCTACCTCTAGCAATACAGGGTATATCATCCTCCTCTAAACCACAATACCGCAACACCGCCTGAACCCTTTCACTAAAATCCTACTCACTATTACTAATCTGGCTATTTAGCTTTGCATCTAAATTCTCCAACTCCGTCTCCACATCATCAATGAAGCTAATCAGAGCACCACTTCCAAGCCAATTGTCATGCCAAAGCGAGATTCTACTTCCATCCCCAATAATCCAACTTGAATTCTCCAAAATTATGTCATGAACCTATCTAATTCCAGAAAGTATAGACGAGTTATTCTTATAATCCACAATGCTTCCATCATTCTTAACAAACTTAGCACGTATATAACGAGCCCAAATTTTTTCCGAAGTAATTATATTCCACCATATCTTCATTAGTAGAGCCTTATTAATCACAACCATTCTTCTTAGACCCAATCCACCTTCACTATACTGACAAAACACCTTATCAAAAGCCACAACCATCTTCTTGTTCTTCAAACAATCACCCGACCAAAGAAAATTTCTTATAGCCCTTTCACACTCATGAATAATTCTCAAAGGGCATCTATAAACACTCATATTGCGAATTGGGTAGCTAGCAATGACAGATTTGATGAAAACAATTCTAGCCTAGAAAAATAACATATTCCCCAACCAACCAGCAAGTCTGGTTTTAATCTTCTCAACCATATCTCTAACATGATCAATCTAACCATTCCAGGCATTAGCTTTACTCCAAGATACCTATCCAGAAAAGAAGCCAACTGCATACCCGAAAGATTAGCTATTCTCACCTTTCTAGCATTAGAGCAACCAGCCACAAACAATTTACTTTTATCCTTACTCACTTCTTGACCTGAAGCAACCTGATAAAGTCATATAACTTTTTGAAAATGCCTCAACCCCTTTGTACCTCCCTTGCAAAACACCATTATATCATCAGCGAAAAAAAAGGTATGATGGTGCAACTCCCTTACGGGTTACCATAGTCTTCAATTTTCCTAATCAGTTCAATTTATTAACGTTCCTACTAAATACATTTCAATCAACACAAAAATCAGAGGAGACAAAGGATCTCCATGACGAAGCCCTCTTCCCACTTAAAAAAAAACCTTCCGGATTACCATTAACAAGCACTAAAATTCTGGCAGAGCTAAGAATATTAAAAATCCAACCACACCGTAACTCAGAAAATCCATAACGCCCGAACACCTCTAAAATAAAATCCCAACTAACCGAATCAAAAACCTGCATAATATCCAGCTTAAGCGCAACATTTCCATACTTGCGCTTCACATTCATCTCATTCACCATTTCTGAAGCTAAACAAATGTTCTCATGAATATTTCTTTCTTTCATGAAAGCCACTTTTTCTTCTGAAACCAACTTATCTAAGACACTTCCGAACCTTGTTGCTAGGATTTTAGTTATGATTTTAAACAAAAAATTACTCAAACCAATGAGACGAAAGTTAGCAAGAGTATTAGCAGCAACCTTTTTAGGTAAAATAACCAGAAAGCTAGAATTCATACCATTCGGAATTCTCATCGTCCTCCAGCAAAAAAGAATAGCGGCTTCCAAGTCATCATGAATAATTTCCCAAGCATGCCTATAAAAAAAATCCTCGAGAACTCATCGGGCCCAGGCGCACTCTCTGCACCTAATTGAAAAACAACTAGCTTTATTTCTTCTAAAATTGGCATTGAATCCATCATCTCAGCCTCATCAACAGATATTACCCCATGATCATTATCAAACAGGCTAGGCACTTCACTAGTATCCACAACTTCAAATTTCTTCTCATAGAAGGCAACAATATGATCATTCAACTCCTTATCTTCACTCAAAACCACACCATCTTCATTAACCAATTCAGCAATTGATATTTTGTTTCATTTCATTCGCATAGAATTATGAAAGAAACAAGTGTTGCTATCTCCTTCATCTAGCCAAGTCTCTCTAGACTTTTTCCTTAGCATAACTGTAAGATCATGTCTTGCATAAGCAACAACATTTTTAGATTCAGTCAACCTAGCTAGCTTCTCCACATCACTAGGGTCTTCATCTGATATCTCCAAGCACTCTTCATAAGTTTCCCCAGTTGATTTCAATATCTTATTAACATCCCAAAAAACATTCTTGTTCCACAATTTCATAGCCACTTTTAATCTTTTAACTTAGCCATAAAAACATAAGCCTCGGTACCATAGCATTCTTCCTTCCAGGACTCAGTCAACATTCTCATATAATCAGGATGATAAAACCACATCTTTTGAACTCTAAGAACATGATTTTTTATCACAACATCATACCCAAAAAGAGAAGCATGATCTGGAAACTCTTTAGGCAAAACCTTATATCTCTAGTTCGCAAACTCCTCAATCCACTGCTGATTGAAAAAAGATCTATCATGCCTACTCAAAATTCTACCTGTACCAGATTGATTATTACACCAAGTAAATTTACTACCATAAGCATCAGCCTCTATCAATTCATTCTCATCCATCCATTCACTAAAATCTTGCACAACATCATCATTAGGAGTTCTACATCCTTTTTTCTCTAGCAACCTCAAGACACAATTAAAATCACAACCACCAACCGTGGGAAATCCATGCTATCATTGCCAAATTGACACCACAAAATTCTTCTCACATTATGTCATACACTAGCATGCACAAAAGAAATTAAAACAACATTAGATTGGATGGTAATAGCTTGCCTTGACTTACTATTAACATTTGGCTCACCAACTTCTTTGGAACTAAAAACCCATATATTACCTATAACATCCTTCTCAAAATTGTGAATAACCATATCATGCATTTCCTTCAACCTCAAACTTCTAATAAACTTTGGTGTAGGTTTAACCAAAGGCTCAACCACATATAAAAAATCAGGCTTAAAATCTCTAAAAAAATCACGCAACTTGGACTTGACTTCAGGCTTATAAAGTCCTATAACATTCCAATAGAAGACCCTCATTTATTACCTTTCTTCTTGGTTATCTGCTTAGGGCCAGATTTATCCGCTTTTTCTTTGTCTTGACAATTTCCTCTTCATCATCACTCCTATCACCCTACTTCTTCCATGTAGCTTTACTTGCAGATTACACAACAGACTCAATCTCAGCATTAACTACATTCTTCATAGTTTTAACTTTAGCTTGATCAAGCACTCTCGAGGACAATACAGCTTGAGGCGATACCCAAGAATATAAGGAGGAGGTGTTGGTTGGAAATTTATGTTGCATACCCGAGAACGCATTATATTTCTATTGAGAATGCATCACTAGTTGCATACCCGGGAATGCATTATAGTGCTAAGGCACTATTATGTCGTGATGCATGATTAAGAATGCATCACTGACCCTATGTTGCATACCCGAGAATGCATTATAGTGCTAATGCACTACTATACCGTCATGCATCACTGACCCTATGTTGTATAACCGAGAATGCATTATAGGGATAATGCACTATTATGTCGTGATGCATGATTGAGAATGCATCACTGACCCTATATTACATACCCGAGAATGCATTATAGTGTTAAGGTACTAATATACCGTGATGCGTACTCGAGGACGCATCACTAGAAAGTGCAGTAGATGAATGTCATCTACCTTCCTTATATCCACTTGTAGAAATGCGAATAAAACATATATAGGGAGGAGTCATTGGTTGGAAATCGATGAAGCGTACCCGAGGATGCTTACCAAGCAAGCATCATAATTGTTGTGAAGTGTACCCGAGGACGCATACCCGAGGAAGCTTTACTTATTTGTGATGCGTACCCGAGTATGCACTACTAAAAAGTGCAGTCGATGGATGTCCCTTACCCTTCTATTCCAAACATATGAAAATATGAATAAAACACATATAGGGAGGGATCTTTGGTTGAATATGCATGATCGGTGATGCATATATATATATATATGCGATGTGGCCTATACGTTGGTGCATACTTGATGCTTATGCATCAATATACTTGTAGCTTACCCAAGCAAGGTTGAATTATGTGAAATCATCATTCATCCATGTTGTGTACTCGAGAATTCATTATGCATGCTAAGTAGCGATAGTTATGCATAAGCTGGTACATACTTTGCGAAAGTCCTTTGGACTATGAGGACTAGGATAAGATTGGCATTTGGCCTTGCAACAAAGTTGGAATCGATGTTGTCTTTGCCTTAATAGGCTTAAGTTGATTGTCTCTATTCGGATAAACTACGATCATGTTTGATCCCATCAAGGTACGGGTTGGGTACGTAGGTAGCCGCAATGCAATGCATTGAGGTGCAGCATCTTGTCGCTCATATCATCTAATTTGGAGATGATTGTGATGTTTGGGTAACTCATATCATCTAGCTCGGCAATGCTATGCAAGAGATGAGTGTTACCGCACTTGATGAGGTAGTTGCATTCCATTTGATGGATGTTCATACTTCCTATCAAGCCATACAGTATAAACGGAATATGCATGGTTGTTGCACTCTTGGCAATAACAAGATCAGTGCATGCACCCAGCGCTTAGTCGAAGAAGATTTAAGGAAGCAAAAAATAGGCCTAAAATGGCCTAGATGCTAATCAAGGCATGAGTTAGGCCTGGACAATGCTCGTAAGTATGTGATGCTTGTCAAAGGCATTCACCATTGGATTTAATGGCCTTGTAACCTTTGCAGAACAAGGGTGAGTTGGAACGTTATAGAAACTACGTTTTGAGTATCATGCTTGCAAAGGAAAATCGACATGTATTTGCCGAGCGAGAAGTGAAGCTTTAAGGCCCAGTTACCGACGCATTGGGGAGTTCTGGCCTGCCCAGGGCACAACGCCAGAGGAATTTTCCGTACCGTCACAGATTCCTTCAACTTTCTTTGCTTCCCTCCCCTAAGATTAACCTATCTTCTCTCTTTGTAACCGAAGAAAAACATGAACGGCCATTTTCTTGGTTTAGGATCGTTTTATACGATTTGATCCTCGAACCTAAAGAAAGTACTTCTACAGTACATTGTTTTTCCTAAGAGCAATTTTTAGGTACTAACAAAAGTGAATATAATTTTGATATGCTACGACACACATCACGTATTGCTTAGGATTTGTATTTGTTCAAGCTTCGTTTAACTTACTCCTGCACATTATGTGGAGCGATATCCGGATTTCAAACTCACGTTTCCATTACCATATGAATATAGAGCTCGGCGATATGGTGCAACGTCAGCTTTAAATAAAAATTTGTGGGATAATTTCATGTAAAATAATATAGATCACATTTTCCCTTCTTCTTATTATCCTATTTAGCTACTATGAAAGCCGAGATTTCAAAAAATTTAAGGTAAATTTTCTAGAGTTCATGATTGTTACGGAAGAAGAAGACTACAAAGAGTTTTAGTTTTTTTTTGAACATGTGTGAGAAATGTGTGCGACTAGTAAGGGTAATTTAGATAGAGTAGAAATAAATATATGACTGAGTCTAGTTAACTAGTCCAACCATGATTTTTTTGCTCCTCGGATCACTTTTTGCTCTCCCTCTAACAAAAATCTAAAACAAAGGGAATGTAAAAAAATACATCATTTCTTTTAAACAATTTTTTTTTTTTGATTTATCACAAATAAGGAACCTTGGTTATTCCTCATTGTCATGAAAATCGCCATAAAAGCAAGTAACAATTTGGTCGAAGTCTAAAACAGACATGGATCTGCAATTCCTTATTATCTATTTGAATTTTTTTCTTATGTACCGAAGTTTTAAGTACTCATCCTCTTTTGATCTGAAGTGGTGAATGATCCAATGTAACTATGATACAACATTAGAATTAGAACAAAATACATTTTCAAATTGAAAGAAGCTACAGGAAATCCATCTTTAAACTATGATTTATAATAAATTAAATTAATTTAAAAAATTCCACTCTACCTTTTTCACCTTGGTTTCACTAATATAAGGATCCAGATAATATTTAACCAATCAATAAATTATATCCACCGGGTTACGGTTCATAATGGAGGTTAAATATTTGAGTCAGACTCTAGAAGCCTGAGGTTGAGAACACTTATAGATGAAACTGTAAAAACAATTTCTATACACAAATTGCATCGTTAACAATTCCTTCAATGGTTTCTAAAACCCTCGGTTGGGGCCTGGGAGTTGTGACAAGAAATTCCAGGACTAATGTGATTTTTTGATTTTTAAGATTATAGTATTGAAATTTGCCAATTTATTTTATTTTATTTTTCTGGTTAGTTATACAATTTTTCCTTTTGGATATACTAAAAAAAATCAGTTTATTATTGAGCTTTAGTTTATATAACAAACTTTGTGTTAGCCAAATATATGTTAAACACATTACACAGATTAGGACTCTGTGAAATAGCATGTGTCGTTTCGACATGGGTAATACCCTAGTTTGGACTATATATAAGAATTGTGTATTATTTTGTGGGGTATGTAGAATAATTATAAAGGTTTGTTTGGTTAGTTTAATCACTTATTTTATATGAGCTATAGATAATAAATACATGAGTTACATTTAAGAAAAACCTCAATTAAATACTAATTATTGGAATCTCAAAGTGCCACTGGAGGTTGTTGAAATCTTCCCAGATGCTCTCTAACTATAAAAAATATGTATATACTCTTATGATATTATATTTCTTGACCTTGTTCACGAATACTGAGCTTCTAAATAGGTTGCCCACTAGTATAGAGCAACGTGAGCTTGTTCAAGCACAATAAATCCACGGCTGAGTTCCTTGAACTTTTCCATATTTACATATCAATATTCAGACTCCCGCTGAGCAATATTGATTGATTATTGTACTCACAGTATCTGTATGAACTTAATTTGTGCATGAATGAGACTTCGCATATGCAATGTTGCAATCATTCGTCAAATTCATGGACACCCAAGTTGTGGCATCAAAGAGTGATGGTTGTGTAGTATCCAAGCACAGAACCCCGCGGCATAGCTAGGCTAGCATTAACTAGAAGCATCCAGGTTCACGTCAGCGCCCACAAATTTTGGATGGCAACATCCATGCCAACGTTAGTGCAATGCCTTGTCCATCAAGCCAGGTGAAGTCGTAGCTATCGCTTGGAAGCTTCGTGAAGTTCAAAGAAATTTTAAAACCGTAAGTTCTCCAGCAAAATACGGTAAAATGGTATCATTTTATTGATGCAGATCTCCACCAGTTGTAGTTCAGTCATATTTGGATCGTGACAATCAAGAGATTGGATCCTGAATCGGCGTACGTAGTCATCAGGATCTTCATTGTCTCTCTGGAAAAATCTCCCCATATATGATAAAATAATTTGTTTCGTGACAAATAAGTACTTCATATAGAAAGCAATGACTATCTCACACCAGTTAGTGATATTTTTGGGAGAAATGTTGTTACACAAAGTATACACTCTTTAATGAGAGATTTTGAGAATTCTCTAAGACGTAATACATATGTGTACTCATGCTCTCCCATTGATTCTAAGAAGCGGGTAACATGTTCACAGGTATTTTCATTCCAGTCATAGAGTGATAAAGGAAGAAAGAAGTATCCCCTTGGGAGAGGGATCCTTTGGATATTTATAAGATACGAAGGTTGGTGCCAATAAAGTGAGACCGACCCATCTTTGTTTTGAGATTGCAATATTCTCTCCAGATATTCACGAGTGACGAATTTGGATTACTGGTTCTCTGATTGCTCACATTGGATAAGGAGTTTGCATCATCTCGGATGTTGGTTCCGGGTGTCAACGTCAATAACCTTAGGACCATTGGTTAGCTCCTTCTGGTGTTGGCTTTGCTCAGGATAAAACTTTTCTGTGAGAGTCTTGAGGAAGTTGAGGACTTCCTTCTGAGCAGTTCTTGTATCAATTTGATTTTTTACAAGGACTTGTAGTCTCTCTATCATATATGTTATTTTATGAGGATTTTGAATATCTCTGACTTCTTCAAGAGTGCGGCCAGAGATGGGAGATTTGGTGTTTTTGGGAGTAACACCGAGAGTAACATGAGTGATTAGAGTTGTACAAGGGGTTGTACCAACATTATTAGGAGGAATAAAGAATCATGATTTAAAGTTTCTAAGCCCGACCTAAGCTCAACCATTTTTGAAGAAGATGATTTTATGTAACCAAGAAATTGATATTAAACATTATGGTCGCCAAAATGTTTTAGGATAAAAAACAGATAAATTTTTTGAAGGGTAAATCGTAATGAATACGAGAGATGAAAATCGTACAAGGCTTGCCGAAACCAAGAAGTGGTCGTTTAATCCTTGCTTCGGTCACCAAGGAGGAGAAGGATTGATCTTAGGAAGAGAAGCAGAGAAAGATGAGATCAGGGTTTGGTAAATTCAAGTTGAAGAATGTAAGTCGTTGTAGTTGAGTTCAAGTATGTAAGGTAGAATTATTTATGTTATTATGTTGTGACTTCGATAAAGCTCATCTTTTTTGGAATAGATTGAGTCATCTATTTATAGTGTTGGACTCAACTCATGATCTCGTAAGAAGTGGAGGATTGGAAAAGTGGATAATGTGGTTAAATTCATGCCCATGATCTAGGGAAAATTATAGAAATTATACGCCCGATACTCATTCATCACCCAATGTTCACCCAAATTGGCTATTTCTCATCATGGGTGTACATTTACACCATACATGTTGTAGACCACTAGACCAATACCATAATGAGTATCCCCTGTGACATGTTTGAGGTCTCGTAAAATTGATGGTTAGATTATATGAATGACTCACTCACTTAATTAATTAATTAATTAATTAGAAAGTATGATCAGAATGTTAATTAATTAAGTAGGCTGACTACTAGTGTTAAGTCTAGTAAGGTTAGTAAGTTTATCAATGACTCAGTACGTCAAGTAGAATATACTATTTGGCATCGTGTGTTCATTCCATCTTAACAATGACAGTCGTGGGCATGGTGATGCCACTGCTAGTAATTTATGCCAGTTGTTGACAGTTGAGTGAGATTGATACCCATGATCAGTGAAGCACTTCATGGCATCAGTGCAATGTGATGAGTCACCATGAAGGAGTAAAGAGATAATTATGTTGATAAATGCTAGATATTAATATCCAGAGTTGTGGAAACTGACAACGATGCACAAACATGATCCTTCTACCCTCGTTGATGGAAAATTAGTCCTGAGTGACCAAGCATGATTTCAGAGATAACATGAGACTAACACATCGACATGTATAGGGAGTCTAACGTTGGGCTATTCCCAGCGTCTTGCACAGGGAGTCTAGCGTAGGTCTAGTCCCAGTGTCATGCATTGTTGATGCATTAGTGTTAATTGAGTTCTGGCGCTGGGACTAGCCCAGTGTCGTGCATATTAGGTTTAGCACCGGGATTCCATATTGTTTTTGGCAAATTCCTCTTTTGCGCAAACATTGTATTTTTGGTCAAATCACGCCTATTAATACCTGATGCCAAGAAATTCATCTGGGAAATTATTATACTTGGCATAAGTTCAAGTTGTGCTATTTGGTTTAGTGGATATCCGTCTAAGAACACTACGGGAACAAGGAAAGAAAAAGAAAATGGCATAAAAGTTTATTTTTATTCTGAATTTATATATACTAGTGGCGTCCGTACGTTGCACAAGCTCAGATTTATTATATGCCCTTTACAGTTTGGTAGGCTTATAGCCATTGCTTGATGCCCATAAGTTTCTACCAGGACCAATTATCAACAACATAATTATTTTGCTTGCTACCCATAGCCATTGTTTGTTGTTGGTGTGTTCATTTTCTTAAGTCAGACATCTATCTTGCTGTATTTTCTGGAGTGATTTTAGCCTAATGTTATACTTTGGAGTGATTTTAGACTAATGTTTCAAAAGGCAGTGGCAGTAACTATGAAACTTAATCATTCTTCATTGTATCAAACAGTTGTTTAGTGATAGTGTTGTTTGAATGAAATATATTTAGAGTTGATTCTCTTTGAGACTCTTTTCATTTTGCGGTCCTAAAGATGGACAGTCCAAAGATGGATGTTCAGGTGTCTTTAAGAATCAACAACCTAAATACTCAATATCATCCCTCACTCCAGAATAAACTAACACTGGTGGAGCTTACCCTCCCTCCCATTGGTTGGTTAGCGTAATCACGCATTCTCATTGGTTTAGAGCAAAGGCATTCGTGTTTGTTGGATGAAATTCGGTATTATATTGTGCGTTGATAGGGGACTATATGATGCGGATTGGATGGGTTGTTGTTACTTACCCTACGGACGGCTCTCATAGATTGCGTTGTCTATTCGTTGAATTGTCGATATTTAGATTTGGACGACTGAAAATGTACTTCATATATTTAAACTGGGTTTACACATCTTCATAAAATTTCGAACCGTTGAATTTTTGGGTAAATTAGAAGCATCGATTGTGATTAGGTTTTGAAAATGGTATATTTAAATATTTTTGGAATACATACATAGTTTTTCAAAAAAATATTATATTTATTAAAAGTTAAGGAGTGTAATTTACCTGTATTTGTGGAAACTTTTTTTCTTATTAAAATTACCGAATATGTATTTTGTTTATTTTAAGCATATAATCATATGTTTGTTAAAAAAATAAAATAAATGAATAAATATTTAGAACCATATTTCAAGAAAATAAAACAAAGTTTAGACAACTTACTTTTGCTAAGTGGTGATCAAGATTTAATTTTGGAGGAGAGAAAGAGCGGCTAGGATTTGTTTAGGGATATAGAAGAGATAAATATGGGTATGGATCTCTCTAGGTACATGATAAATAAAGGGTTGTGGTTTGTCCAGATATAAAAGACAGTTATATACAATAGGAAACTAATAAAAAAAAATTATTTCCAAAATCGGTTTCTCTCTCCCGCTTTACCTAAGGCCAAGCATTATGGTGAGTGATATTGCTTGGTTATGGCTTAATCTAGCCCAAACTTAAGTACTATGGGTTATCACTTGGCTATAATGTGGCCAAAACCTTTGGCTTGGCTATAGGAGGGATCACACCTGATCCCTCTTATAGCCAAGTCATAGAGACGGATACCCTGTTTCCGTCAGAAAAATGCACTTTACGGAAACCCAGTATCTGTCTCAAAGGTGGGACGAATATCTAGTATCCGTCATATTTCTGACGGATTCTAGGTTTCCATCTCGAGATTATTATTTTTTTACCATTTTTTGTTCACACTTCCCTCACACCCCATCTTGAAATTCATCACCATTAACGGCTCTATGTTCTCCATCCTCGGATCCCAACGGATATTTTTCAAATTTTTTGAGAGATAATTTCTATAAATAGCAACATTTTTCTCTTCTCAAATCACACCAAATCAATTTCTTCTAACTTCATTTCCCACTCAAATCCCCTCTAATATCTTTCTCTTCTCTTAATTTAGTTCAATATGGTTAATAGGAACTTTGTTCAACAAGAAGATATTGATCTTACAAATGCTTAAATTTCTGTGAGCTATGATGAAATCATTGGTTCTCAACAAGCAATGGCAATATTTTAGAAACGTATTTACGAAGTCTTTGTAAATCTTAATGGAAATGAGAATAATAGGGACCCAAGTTCCTTAAAAACTAAGATGAAAGCAATCAAAAAAGACGTAGAGAGTTCGTGTCGATCCTAAACGTTATACATCAGCAAAAAGAGAGCGGTGCTTCACACGAAGATTTGGTAAGTTGTATAATTGAATCTAGTTATTTCCGATTGGTGATATCAGCAATTAACTAATTTTTTTAACTCCAATGTCCAGACACGAGCTGGTCGAGAGCAATTTCAAACCCAAATAGGGAAACCATTTAAATATGATGCTAGTTATGAAATTATGAAAGATAATCTTCCTGGTGTGATTATCAACTCACCGTCGATCAGAACACTATTTTTAAAAAAAAACATTCATATTTTACAGCAGCACAAAATAGGACAGAAGTACTACCTAATGGAGAGATTCGTTGGCACTACAAGCATCTTGCAAGGCCCATAGGTACCAAAAAGGCTAAAAAACAAGCAAGGATGAAGAAGGACCGCGAGCAGGGTATTTGCAGGGGATAAAAAGGTGGTACTTCAAGAGAGATGGATTAAACGATTATCGATCAAAAAGAGAGAGAAATACCCGAGTATTTTAAACAAACACACTTAAGGAAGGAAGAAAAAAGAGCACAGATGCAAGCCAAGTTCTTTGAAATTTGGTCTGGTAACCAACAGATGTTGTCTCAATCACAAGAGAAATAAGATAATGTAATTATGGTTGTGGATCTTACAAAACTAGCCCCAATGGAGCGAAAATATTATCGAAAGAAACAAAATAATATTTTGAAGCAGTTGAATATAGTCCCCGTCGATGATTCAGAGGATGATGAAGTGATCCAACTATAAATGTTTTCCCCTAAATAAGTAATTTAATTTAGTTATTTTAATTTTCAGTTTAGTTATTTAAATTCCCAGTTTACTTCTAAATTAGTAGTGTTGTTTTTAATTTTAATGAACTTCTAGTGTAGTTGTTGTTTGAATTAATGAAAACTTTAAATTTCGAGTAATTAAATTAGTCTTATGAAAACTTTAAATTTTACTAATTTAAAACAATCCTTGTTAGTTAAAAATTAAAATTACAACTTCTCTAAAAGTAAGACATTTTCCATTAATAGATAGAAAATTAAAATTACATATTTTCTTAAAATCAGGTGATACTTAGACTTAATATATTTAGACCTGGATAACATAGTATTAATCCCTGAGAAATAGATAAATCTTCCTTTTATTTCTTGGTGTGATCCTCAATTATTTTGGCAGCTTCAAAATAAATAAACAGCTCTCCTCTCCATTTGGTATATGCATTTTGTGCCGCAAATGTATCCCCTCTGTTTCTAGCAAGAAACTCATTGTACTTGATGCACAACTTCTGAACATGAGGGGTTGTTCTGCAAACATAGTCGGTATCGTAATCATAGTGTGGACCCTTCCACTTCACGTCTGGCTTGGAAATGAAAGGTCCTATTTTCACAAGATTCCAAAATATACCATCATCTCGATCTTTTTCCAACAAATCCATGAGGACGTAATAATTCATAATCCATTCTGTCTCATCCACAACAGACTTTAACCTTTCCCTTCATTGGAATTGGTCATAACATCATTTCTTGCTTTCCTCTTTTTCCATGTCAGTCATTATGTTTCATGGATAACCATAGTATGATGCAATGCCCATGGATTTATTCTAAGTGTACATATGAAGGGTGTCCTGGCATCAAAATGGTCATTGAATCACAACCAAAAAAATAAGGTATTTGCAATGTCAATATACAAATTTTCATGAAGAAGCAGAGTTACTAGAAAATGCTGTGATGGCTAAAGAATATGAAAGGATAAATGATATATGCTCCAACTTCAAAGGTAAAGCCAAATTGAAGGCGCGTGTGTGCAATGACTGTGGAAAAGAAGGTTACCAAACCAAACACTGTCCAAACAACATTCAATTTGAATGCTCTGATATTATTGAATGTTCAATGCCTAATTGTAATATTTATATGAAAATACACAATTATAAACCAAAAAACACGTATGGAAAACATTTCTGGAAATGTCCAGTGTGCCTTTCAGTGAAATGGATCGATTAAGTATCGTTATTTTTTACTGTGACTAGCGGTTTGAATTTGAGGAATATGATGTATTGTTCTTTTGAATAATTAATGTTTCTTTTTATTAATTGACATTGCATATTTCAGAATGAAAACATGATGAAAGACTTCATACTGTAAATAACAACCTATCTACACGTCTCCTACTTGACTTGACAACACTACAACTTCAAAGACAACTTTTGACTAACCAAACGATAAAAGACTATGCAATGCAAATAACAGCCTTTGATGTGTCCTATTGTGAATGACACGACGTTAAAATATTATACACTGCAAATAACAGGATGGCCCAATATCAGCCTTATATTTTTGGTATTATTAATTTCGATGTTCACCTTATGAGTCATGTTTTTCCCTTTTGATGTTCAACCATTTGATTTTCTATCTCTATAAATACAACACTTTCCGCTCAATATAACACACAACAAATTCTCTAATAATCATACCCATCTACTCCTTTGCTTTTTATCGTTCCTACTTTATAATCTTTACTCATTTGCTTTTTATCGTTCCTACTTTATAATCTTCGCTAGTCACAATACTAATGGCTACTTATACTAAAGAACAAGATCAAAACCTTGTATGGTGTTACTATTATGCTGCACAGGCTCCAGTCGGAATCCAAATGTCTATGATGTCATTCTGGACGCAGGTTCTCCATGTGTTAAATGAGATTGATGGGAACCCAAACAATCACAACTGCCATTCTTTAAGAAATCGGTTCCAAGTTCTCAAAAAATCTATGCAAAGGTTAGTGGGAATACGACTTCCACTATATCGAACAAGGGCGTCCTCGATGACAAACCAAATGATTTTAAGTTGTTACCATTTAATTGAATTTTATTTTAAATAATATTTTCCAATAATACACTTATTGAATATATTTTGGTTGTTTATTGAAGGATAAAGCTTTCCGTACTGCATATGTTGCAAAATACGGAACGATATTCCGTTACGATCATGTCTACTCAACGATATTACAAATATTTCCTCATATGAACCCGGAACGGGTACCAAGAAAACCAAATCCTCCTAACAAATCTTTCTTGAATCAATTTGTTTTTCAAAACTTATCTCAATTTTCTTAAGTATATTCCATCTCGATTATGATGCTTTTCTCATCAACTACACATCAAGAATAATAAGTTTTTCTTCTAAGTAGATTATTGATAAGATTAATAACAATACGTTCATAGTGTTTGAAGAAATGTTTAACTGCACTTTATTAATTGTTGCTACGGTTATTGTTAGATAGAATTTGTGTCTGTTTTTTTTTTATTTCGTTCTTTACATTCTAAAACATGTGATTTTTGAAGCTTCTTGATGAATATAATTTGCATCCTAAACTTTTCTGAATTTGGGTTTTTAGATTTTGTTTTTTTACTTATCAGAAACCAATAATATTGTCAAAATGATTTTTATTGTTGGATTTATTGGCCTAAAATGTTTATTGAATTTACGTTGTTATCTAAGATAGGTTCGGGTTTATTTGGTTGATTGAGAGGACGACCTATAATATTCTCATATATACCATCAGTCCAAATTTGTGCACCCCTCTAAAACCAGGGTGCACATTCCTGCCATGGATATCGGTTAGTAAAAACAGCATAAATTACCTAATTTTTTTACTTTGTTGTACATTTTTAGGGTGATCTACAGATGATAGAAGACTATTTGAGAAGTTTAGATTATTTCTTAATAGACCAAGATTCAAGAGAATAAGATGACTTGCTGCTAACAAATGTTTGCATATATTCTTTCTTTTTGTGTTTTCTTTATAATGCCTTGTTGCTAACAAATGTTTCTGCTAATCATGTAAATCAACATAATGGACTCATATATTTTTACTTTTTTAGGAGCTGCCATTATTTACAGAGATCAATACAGTAGCGTTGAAGTTGGGCTATCTATATATTGGTATCGACGGGACAACTTTTTAGTTGAAATGCCGACATCTGGGATGGTCTTTTACCATCACCACTTTGAAAAGAAATCAATTATCGATGGCCATGTAAGATAAATGAACTTAGACATTTGACTGAAAGTGTTTTATTTTATGAAAATTTTATGTAAGTGTTAAGTTCGTTTCAAGTTGATTATGGTGGATTTTGTAAAAAATGGTTTTGGAATCAAAACTTGGATGAAAATGTAATATAGTTTCTTAGATTAGTTCATTAGGAGCAATTCCAGTGGGGATTGGTAAATTTACCAAAATGTCAAGCCAGATGGATGGGTAAACTCGGTTTTGGGAAGTGGAAAAAGGGCAAAAAGGCACAATATGAATCGATCGAGTTGCACCGAGCCTCGGATCAACATAGGCCGAGAATCTCTTATTGCCTCGACATTGGTCATATCCCAACGACATTAATCCAACGGCTATAACATCATTCCCTATAAATTCAACTCAAAATCATTCTTTTCTACTCACACCAAAACCAATCTTCTTTACAATCTTCTCTAAAAACTCTTCATATTCCACTTCTCTTAATATTTTTTCCAAAAAAAAATATCTCAATCTCTAAATATTAGTCGAAATAGAAATAGAAAACACCCAGAAATAGGCTGCTACACCTCTACTGACTCAACAAGAATTATCGGATGAAGAGAATCCTAATGTAGTTTCTAGTCGAGAAACAACCACGAGATGTCAAAGGTCAACAAATAAGAGGTTGTTGGTATGAAATAAAACCAGTTTTGTGATAAACTCCCCGAAAGTGCTAAAATTATTGTGAATAGATTTCTTTTGAGTACTTTGTACCATATTGAGGCAAAGAGACATTCGGTCAAATTCATTTTGATAATGCTGGAACGTTGGTGGCATACTACACATACGTTCCATTTTGATAACTTCGAAATAGGTGCGTCATATATTTTGATTTATAATTTTTATGCCAAAAATACGATTATATATGAACTTAACAATTTTAATATTTTTCCAGGAATAACCCCGACACCGTTAAATTTGTATTTCCTGCTTGGGATACCTTCCGGTCAGGGACATAATGTTCCATTTGAGTAACAAAGTTGGTTGGCAAATGTACGATATAAAGAGGAACTTCCTTTGTATTTTCAAGTAGTAACGGAATGCAAGCATACCGAACTAAGAGGTATGGGGATTCCTAATGCCGGGTTAAAGGCATTTATAGCAAAATCATTATATAAAGGGGTTGTAGGAGAAAATCCAGAGGGAGAAGCCCACGTTACGGAAATTACAAAGGTTTTTATTTTATGGGTAATTGGTGTGTATTTTTTCCCCAACGCAAATAGTAGTGTACTACTAGGATGGCTAGAGGCATTTCAAGATTTGGAAAAGGTTGTTAGTTATGATTGGGGGTCCGCTATATTGGTCGATTTATACGTCAGTCTCGATGTTCCCTGCTTGGGTGGGCCAAGCATCGAAGGTGTTTGGGGAGTCGTTGAGTTAAATATGATAAACTAATCATACAAGTTTATATAAGTTTTCAAATATTTATAGCAAGTTAAACTAATCGTACGTTGTTTACTTCATCTGCGGTGGTATACACATAGCAATATTTGTCTACCAAGACTAAAGGTGTTCGATAGAAAAATTTTCCCAATTATGGTAAAGTTTGAAGCCAATAATTGGGAAAAAAAAATCAAAACACCGCTGAGCGGGATCATATACATACTTGGAGAATCCAAATGGATCTTAGGAGGAGAGATAATATTATTTGGAACCCTTATGAGGATTTTGAGGAATTCAATTCTGATGTATCCAATGAGGTCAAACAATATTCACTACAATGCGCGTTGTTCTACAGTCATCTCAGAGATATTGGTGTCTATTTTTTTAGGGAGAGATGTACTAGACAGTTGGTGGGTGCATATGGTATCCCTAAAAATCTTCCACAATCAACCGTCCTGGGAACGGATTACGTAAGTTGAAGGCTTCAGGGATGGAAAAGGTATGATCGTTATTGTGCACTTTGTGATGAAGATACATACGACCAATGGTATAAATCAATCGTGAAGCCAGTAATTAATGTAGATGCTATGAACAACTATGGGATTGATATTGCCCTAATAAGAAGACGAAGCTTGGGCTTGCCTGTACTGACACAACCCGCATCATCGGTTCCAACTTTAGTCGTTTATCCTTCGGCAGAAACTTCTACT
>JAJJMC010000896.1:5766435-5780493 GCA_023531435.1 Papaver californicum
CACCTTGTTCTTCATCGGTTGGGTCTGATTTGCCAGAATTGAGTTGGGAGATCGAGAACTATAATCTACAAGGACATCTTGAGATAGTTCCAATTGTCTCACAAGGTATAGAGCGAACTAATTCTTATACATGTACAACGGAAACTGTTGAACAATGTGTAGAATGTATGAATCAGATGGAGTTAAGAGATCAGTTGACTAGGCATACGTACAACGAACGTTTACGGGCATTGACGCAGTCCACAAGCCTCATTCCCTATCTTGCGAGGACTTTTTGGAACAACACCTTCTCATCAGGAGGAAATAGTGCGAGATACACAAAACCAATCTCCATATCATTTGCAATATCTACAACCAAGGTATCGCCGTGGCAGTCCACAAGATCATAATCAAGATTACAGAAGACACATAGACTTTGGTGCATCTCCAGTTCAGCCTTGTGAATTCACTGGATCTGAAGGATCTCAACCAGGATCAAACCAAGGCTTTGGGTATTTTCTTAACCAAGGACAATACCAACCCCATTATTATTCACGTAATTATCCGAGGAATGAGTTGTAATTTAAATTGAGATTAAGAAACTAACTATTTATATAATCAGAATTAATTTATAAAAAAACTACTAATTTTATTTCACAATCAGTTAAATTTTAACAACATCTTTTCTTAGACCAAACACAAGATTAAAAGGAAACTACATCATTACATAAAAGTGTCGAATATGTGAAGATCTCTAAGGATGTTGAAACAAGTTTCGTACAGAAAAGGTTAGCCGTCAGTTTCCTCCTATACATCTAGATCTAACTGGATCACTTCATTGTCCTTTACACTGTTAAATCTTTCTCCATCAATTACCTTTACCTGAGCAAGGAATCACGTGACTGAACGACTAATTGTTTGAAAACGAACAAACAACCTATGAGCATTTCGGTTTCTCGGGTTCCCCATTTCTGCAACGAACATAGCAAAAATGTTCTGCAAAAAAGAAGTATGCGACATGAGTTGGCCAGTAAGAACATTTCATATGTTATGAGAAACATATGTTGTACAAAGAGATAAATCCTCTTCTTGAGTATATTTTGGAGCACGAACTCTGCCATCCATTTTTTTATGATTTATTTCGAACAAAGGTGGAGAAAGAGAGTTTAAGATGGAAAGCTTAAGATTGAAGTGAAAGTAGAAGAATTTTTGAGTGGAGAAGGTGTGATTTTGGAATTGAAAAATATTTGAATTTATATGGGAGAACTGAGATCCGTTGAGATTCGACAGTTGTCGAATCTCATTGAGCCGCTCGGCCCTTGCTAGGCCGCTGCTCGGTGCAACTAGCAACGAGCCTCGCCCTAGCATGGGCCGAGCTGCTCAATGTGAGTCGACCGTCTCAAACATAGATGATCGACTTATTTTGCGCCTCAATGGATAACATAGATAACCACCCAATACCAGTTTAGCAATCCATTTTTTTGGTTTGCCCATCCCACTGTGAAGTGGTAATTGGCAAATTAGCCAATATACCAACCCCACTGGGGTTGCTCTAATCAAATTCTTAGGGTTTCTTTATCTTTTACGGATTTTGTGGAGGATAATCTTATGTTCCCGTTAGGTACGGATAGGGTGTGGGTCCGGAATCTCAGTCTAACGAAACTAAAAAGAAGACTCATCACCGAAAGGTCTGTCTAGGGACCACATGGATAACGTCCCAGATTTACCAGCATTTTTTCACTCCCCTAAATTCTTTCGGCCTCTTACTCTCTGCAGTACTTCTCACATTCAATTTCAACCGTTTTCATTAGCCATCAATGGGAATGAAACGTTTTCTATTCCTTCACATCCATATTAGAGAAATTTCGATTTTGTCCATTTATGTCCGGGACCACATCAATTTGGTCCACCGAAAATCTAAGATGTTCAATTTGGTCCATAAATATTTAAAAATATTAATTTGACCAAAATAACCTTCCATACATGTTACTTTATTTTCTCTCTCTTTTATCTATGTTAATTTCTATCTCTTCTTAACATAAACAAAAAAAACTTAAAAATTAAATATCTCTCAAAATATAAGTCAAAAATTAATAAATTTTATATATCCGGAAAGGTCTCGGCGAGATCTACGCAACGAGTACTATCATACTATGTTTCGAACTTTAATTTTTTTCGGTATAATGGCAGTTCATATCAAAGAATGAATACTATATTTAGAGTATGGTAGTTCATTCTAGTTCTAACAGTTCATTTTGTAGAATGAACTCATATATGGTAGTTAATTCTAGCAGTTTATTTTGTAGAATGAACTCGGAATAGTAGTTCATTTTGAAGAATGAAGTCGTAATGGTAGTTCATGTTGTAGAATGCACTCGTGATAGGTGTTTATATTTTAGAATGAATTCATAATGGTAGTTCATATTGTAGGAATGGTAATTCATTTTGTAAAATGAACTCGTAATGATATTTAATTATGGTAGTTCATATTGTAGAATAAACTCGTAATAGGTGTTCATTATGGTAGTTCATATTGTAGAATGAACTCATAAATGGTAGTTCATATTGTAGAATGAACTCGTAATATGTGTTCGTATGGTAGTTCATATTGTAAAATGAACTCATAAATGGTAATTCATATTGTAGAATAAACTCGTAATAGGTGTTCATATTGTAGAATGAACTCCTAATGATAGTTCATATGGTAGAATAAACTCGTAATAGTAGTTCATTTTGTAGAATGAACTCGTATGTTAGTTCATCTTAGGAATTCCATTTTGTAGAACGAACTCATATGATAATTCATTGAAGCAAAATGAACTAACTAGTATAGTAGTTCATTCAAGAAGTTTACTTTGTAAAATAAACTTCTATGGTAGTTCATTTTGTCGTTGATTTTTAGCTAAAGGATAACGTACAAATTAAAAGCTTCGAAATATAGTAACAAATTAACAATGGTACTCATTGGATAGATCTCGTCGAGAGCTTTCCGAATATATAGAATTTATTATTTTTTGACTCATGGTTTAAAAGATATTTAATTTCTTTGTTTATTATATGAAGAGAGAGAAAAAAACAAAAAAAAGTATTTTTAACATTGTTTAAAAAATGATGACGTAATATTTAAATCAGACAGATATTCTTTATTTTTAAAATGACTAAACAACAATTAACCAAGTCAATGGGACCAAACTAATACAATATTATTTATATTATGACTAAATGATGGTTTTTACTATAAAAATTTTATTCATAGACCAAGACACCAAGATAAGGATGAAATAAAAAGTTATTCATAAGGTTTTCTTTCTTACACTCGATATTGGTTGATTCGAATTAGAGATTTTCTTAGATAAGACTCATTTTTGGTTGATTGGATTTTCTTTCTTACACTTAATTTTTTATTTGGAAAATTTTTGTGTTAAATTTCTGAGTGATTTTGTTTAATTCGTTTTGATGTTTTTTCCTAAAATTTTGATTTGATGTTTCACATGTTCTTGAGTTTAAATTGAAAAGTTAGGAGGATTTTATCGGATTTTGTTTTACTTAATTTTATCGATTTATTTTTCAAGAAATTTCTTCCTAACACATATTTTCTTTGCCTACCTTCATTTATTTTCTCAGATTAAAATTGTTTCAACATAGAATCAACAAAACGTGTTGAAAAATGTTATTTCTCTCTCTGAGTATCTTGAATAAGGTAATTACAATTTTTTTTATAATTATTTGTTTATTAACTGGTTGTTTCAGGGATAAAAATTGGTTGAATTGAGGTAGATGAACTTAACTGGAGTCCTTTTAAAAAAAAATTAGTGAATTGCTTTTCGAATGGTTCTTACGCTAATGAGTAAATGTTCTGTTCAGTTTGAATCTAAAGTGATTAGATGATTATTTTGTAGAGAAATGACAATCATTACTTGGATAAAGGTGTAGCAATATAATGCGGGAGATGCGATTTCTACTAACAATTTCTCATGACTCAGAGGGCTTTGTAGGTTAGGTGCAGTGTACGAAGATCCCCTTTTGAGTCTTGAAGACGGTACTAAATTCTTGGCTTCTTCTGCAGGTGTGGGCGAATTCTCCATGCCTCTGCGCTTTGAAATCCATAAACATGAACCAGCTATGCTCTCATCTTTAATAAGTTCAAAAGCACTTAGAACCAATACAATATCAAGTTAAAAGTAACATAATGATCGTCAGGTACATATTCTTTAATTATAGGAAAGTAAGGCTGAAATTTCAAATGAATATTAACATCTTTGTTTCTTAGTGTCTTTCTTTATTCTCCGTTTCTACTATAATTACGTTTCTCCGTTGCATATTCCCCTAGTCCTGATATGGTTAATTAAATGGAGAAATGTATTTTCCAACATGGAAAAATAATTAGTTATACTCTTTCCGTTTTAACATGGAAAAATGACTAGTTATACTCCTTGATGGTAACACTTTTACTGAAACGGAGGTAGTAATTTCTATGCAGGTCTATAAATTGTTGCCGTCTAACTTTAATATTTGTTTTATAGTTGTCTACTGTTATAATCAAATGGATAGTATAAATTACCTGGCCAATTTAAGGGTTATCCAAAACCAATTTGGGGCTACTAATAAAACAAAATAAGATTATTATGAAGTAAAATCAGCACACCCTTTATTCATATATTTTCTTTAATGGTTAATATGTCCTTGCTTAATTAGTGTTAAAAATTAACTAAATTAGTTAAATTAGAATTAATTAATTATCTTTTTGTAAAAATAATATATTTTTTTGAATTATTTTTTTATTTTTTTAAAAAAAATAATTATTTTTTTCAAAAAAAATTTCACTTTCTTTTGATAGCTTTTTATTAATTTTTATTCAAAAATTAATTAAATTTTTTGTTAAAAAAAAACTAAAATAAGTAATCGCTAGATAACTAATTTTCCGAAACTACCGATTATGGTAGTAGAGAAATTCAAAAAATTTAAAGTTTAAGAAAATTTATTTCTGGGGCTAGTTTCATAATCGGTAGATAACAAATTTGTCGAAACTACCGATTATGAAAGTAGAAAAATTTTAAAAATTTAAAGTTTGAATTTTTTTTATTTCTGGGACTACTTTCATAATCGGTAGATAACCAATTTGCGGAAACTACCGATTGTGCATGTTGCCCCAAATTGAAAATCGAAAAAATTATTAAAATTCCAACATTTTGAACATGGATAATCGGTAGTTTAAGAATTTTTTAAACTACCGATTATGTATGTTGCCCCAAATTGGAAATCGAAAAAATTATCAAATTCCAACATTTTAAACATGCATAATCGGTAGTTTAAGAATTTTTAAACTACCGATTATGTATGTTGCCCCAAATTGGAAATCGAAAAAATTATCAAAATTCCAACATTTTAAACATGCATAATCGGTAGTTTAAGAATTTTTTTAACTACCGATTACGTATGTTGCCCCAAATTGGAAATCGAAAAAATTATCAAAATTCCAACATTTTGAACATGCATAATCGGTAGTTTAAGAAATTTTTAAACTACCAATTATGTATGTTACCCAAATTGGAAATCGAATTTTTTTTCAAAATTCCAACATTTTGAACATGCATAATCGGTAGTTTAAGAATTTTTTAAACTACCGATTATAGCGCAAAATGTGTCCAGGAACGGGCAGTTCCATTCGGTAAATGTAATCGGTAGATATTTATCTACCGATTGTATAACACTAACATAATCGGTAGATTATTATCTACCGATTGTTGATGAACAAAATGTAAAAATTATCAAATTTCCAACATTTTCAACAATATTATCAAATTGAAAAAATTCATAATCGGTAGATAACTAATTTTCCGAAGCTACCTTATAATGATAGTAGAAAAATTCCATTTGGGCTTATTGAATAATCGGTAGTAATCGAAATTATCAAAACTACCGATTATACAATGATTTTAACAAAAAGTTATCAAAAAAAGTAAAAAAGAAATTGAAAAAGAAATTTATTTTTTTAAAAAAAAAATTGAAAAAAAAAAATTTTAAAGAATTTTTTTTTTAGATTAGTGAAAGGGTTAATGGTAATTGTTTTATTACTGAGAGGATATATAGGTATTTTTACATACCATTAGGTTATCCATAGTCATATCTATGGAATGAGTTTAAAATAGTAGCCCTAAATTGATTTTAGGTAGCCCTCAAAATGGTCAGGATAAATTAGTGTGGTTTACAGAATCATTACTATTGTTTCTGTGAAGTCCATTATTTCCTGGAGCTTCAACAGATTATTTAGTGAGCTCAACACTGATTCTATCTTGGTAACCTCCTTGAATATACAACACAAGCCACAATATGATCCGGGTTGTGCTAGACTATTCAGTGCAATGTCGGAAATTTATCATTTGCTCCTTAGCATTCAACCAAGGAGGGATCTGTGGAAGGTTTGGCTTACCTTCATGAAAATTGTAATAATTCTTGATCGAGTCTTGATGACTATGTATAAGCTTGGCCTTGATCAACTGCACTCCAGGAAAACCATAATTTAATGTTCTCTCTTTGAATATCTATGAACTACCTGCAGCTCAACCTCGAACCATGAATATCAATGATTGAATCAACTTTCAGGCATTGAACTACCTGCAGCTCAACCTCACCTTCAATCATTGCACCCAGAGACAACAATTTTAAAGCCATGGTATATGCACCACAATTTGATTCCATCATTGTTTACTTATCTTCGAACTATAACTCATATTCACAACTAATTATATATAATCAAGGAAAAGTCATTAGATTGATACTTATTTCAACATCTTACAACGACAACGCTGTCATGGAGTGTTGCTGAATTTGGTCGAAATATGAAACACCAAGCTGTGCATGCCAAAGCTGCCATTCGTTAGAGCACTGATTATTTACTAAAGGTAGCTACAACTAAACCTGATACATTATCCATCCAAGTGAGTGAATCCATGCATTACCAGGATCTCGAAAATACAGTAGTATAATATAGAAAGCTAGATTATTCTAAACGCAAATTGGCTAACTTGGGTGTTGTTGTTTATGAAGGTGGGAGATCCTAATGCAGATCACGAATGCTGGCAAAGGCCTTGAGATTTGGATTTCGCTCGGAATGTATACAAGGTGTCTTCACAAAATCCATGTTTTAATGTCGTAGGAGCGACTGCTGCCACATTGGATGCTGCTTTGGTTGTGTTTAAATCTAGACTTACCAATTATCCTTAAAGTACTGATGTTGGCAATGTCATGAAATACTTAATGATCTCAAAGATTGATATAATTTTTTAAACATATTTTATTTAGGCTTTCTTTTATAAACGTTCAAAATTCAAGATTCAACTTGAAAAGCGTTGCCTAAAGTCATAATTTCAGATTGCGTTCAAGGAGTTGCTTCAATGCAATCTTGAATCAACTCTTTGGCGCCATGTGGTTTGGCTCTGAAAAATTTACTTTTTGTGCCAAACCATTTGGCGCTTTAAATCTCAGTCATCAGATTTTATGTAAGAAATTGAATCTAACAGTTATGCTTTTTAGGCCAAACCATTTGGCGCTTTAAATGCCAGCCATCAGATCTTCTTTTAATTTTAAAATCTAACAAATCCAATATTCCGAAGTCAAACCATTGGGCGCTTTCTTGATTCAACTTTGAATCACGATAGTATTGGGATGTCGATTCAAGCTGACGTATCCAACTATGAATCTTGAATTGTGAACGATGATAAGGGAAAGCCTTAAGAGTATTTCTTAATCTCCAACACTTTAAACAGTACGTAATTCGTGAATTTGATTCCAATTGTTAATCTACTAAATGATAGTCGGTGTTGTCATTATACACTGCAATTTTAATTGGGACCCCTTCTGGGACGGGTACGGGGCGAAGCCTCCCCTCACCAAATGGGGGTCAATTCCTATCATACCAGGATCTCAATGGTACTACATGGCGTGCCCAATGTTCACAATAAAATACGTGTACATGGAAGGTAAACATGGTGCAATATATGTGCGGTCATGGTGAAGAAACCAATGCCATGGTAATAATTAGAAAGATTTTAATAATAAAAGTCCACGATATATACATATTGCATGTTATAAAAAATTAACGAATACTTTATAACATCTACAAACTTCAAGTTGTTGTACATGAATGTAAGGATACTGGTATTATCACAGCAATAAGCCATGTTACGGAGATGATCATAGACAATATTAGAATAATAAAAATGATGGCATTACCAACGGTGAATATACAAGTTAACACTAAAATTTCAAATATATATTGTTTGTTAAAAAAAAAAATCGCCTGAAAGATGTATTTAAATTGTAGCAAAATGTAATAGGAAAAACAATGGTCTTCAGGATTATAGTTGAAGAGAGGAATTTTATCTATCAGCGTCTATGTGCACATGAACTTTACAAGTTGCAAAAGAAAATTTCACATATGATGGCCTCGGCTCCAGTCAAGGAAAAAGAAATTGGGATTACTATAGTAGAAGTGAGCATCAAAAGTAGAAAAAATAGAGCATGAACACCTCATCGATTTGGAGAATGTGGATACAAGTGTCACTGTATCGATTATGTTTCGTAGTGTTGATTTTCTTCCTGTTGTTTCATAGCTTTTGTAGTACGTGAACTTGATGGATTCTTAAATAGTTTGATAAGGAAGTCATGGGAGAGTCATGGAATTCATTGTTGAGTGGACGCAATCTATTGCATTGGAAAATTATGGCCATTCCAGGTCAAAACTATTTATGTTGTCTTACAATAACATCTCTTACACCAAGTAGCAATAGTTGTAATAGGATAATAATCAAGACAACTATAACGACTAATAAAAATCTTTCATAACGTTATACAAATTAAGGGGCATTCTTTTCTCTTAGAATTCATGAATTGTAATAGATAAATAAATAAAAAAGTAAAAAGATTGGTGGAACAAGAAGATGATAAAATCAAAGTTTCATTTGATTCAATGACCATGAGGATATATAAGCTGGAGACATAGAACAAAAATCCGTTTAATTACATCGACCTAAGGGACGGATGAAATATCAAACTTTAGTTAGTTTTATACTTATTTATTTTCTTCTAATTCTTAGTAGATCAGGATTTTTCGGATTCAAAGTATTAAGGATTTTTGTCGAGCCTCATAAATAAATTGTTGTCGTTGGTTAAGATAGGAGAATTATGTAGGGGTTTCTTGCAGCGAGAAACTCAAGAAATTTCACACAAGCAGTTAGAAAACATATTTGAATTTCCTTGATAACATTTTTTTAACGGGAAGCACTTCATACGCTCCGCACTATTTAGAATTGGCAATCTATTTTATCTTGATATCCTGTTCTCTTAGTGTCTTTAGTATCAAATATTGATACAACTATATGTAATGGGTGTGATTTTTTGTTTAACTACAGGGAGTTGGAGCCTCGAAGAGTAGTTGAGTTGGTCGCTTGATTCTTAACGTGACTATATGATTTCTGAAGAGAAATATATCGTTGCATTTCCTTGATTACATTATCTTCGACGGGAAGCACTTCATATGCTTTGCATTATTTAGAGTTTGCAATCTATTTTATGTTAATATTTTTTTTTATTTGGTGTCTCTAATGTCAAATATTGATACAACTATGCAATGAGTGTGATTTTTCATTTAACTATGATGGAGCCTGAAGGAGCAGTTGAGTTGGCCGCTAGATTCTTAATGCAAATATAAGATATGGTACATAAGGAAGGTGAGAAGTGCATAGCAGATGAAGTACAACCAGGATTTGGCCGAACCAGAAGTCATTGGGTTTTGAGGTAGAATATTATTATGATTTTGTTTCTTTACTTTTAAGTTGTAAAAATTGATTAACCAAGAGATATTGCATATGTATTCTAAAATCTAGCAAGGGTGAGGGTAGTTATAGTGCTACTTTGAGCAGCAGACTTCAAAAGTTGGCAATATCATGAACTACTTACTAGTATCAAAATTTTGTATAATTTTTCAAAAATATTTTTTTAAGAGGATTTCTTAATCTCCAACACTTTAAACGTACATAATTGGTGAATTTGGTTCCGATTGTTAATCTACTAAATGATAATTGGTGTTTTCATTATAAACTACGCTTGTTAATGGGGATCCTTCTGGTACGGATGCGGGGCAAATCCCATCTCACCAAATGGGGCCAATTTCTGTCGTACCTGGTGCATAGCACAGGTTAAATACTACTCCCTCCGTTTCAGGAAAAAAGTTATTTTCTCTTTAAATTTTTGTTCTAGCAAAAAAGTTACTTTCATTTTTATTAGGACAAACTTCCAAAACTTCCCTTTTTTAAAAGTTTCCTTCATTTTCCATCATCTTCTTCATTTGAGGGTAAATTTGAAAATAAATTAGAAAAACTACTCTCTTTCATCCTTGTCTTAATAATTTTGCAAATAGGAAAAGTAACTTTTTTCCTGAAACGGAGGGAGTAGTTTATTTCTAATGTAAAAATAATATGGCATCAAAACGATTATTTCAAAACTTGTTCCCAAGACTATTCCGAACATAGTCAGATTTCATTTCTCAGAAATGCGTAATTGACGATCTTTGAACTGTAACAGTAGCGACAATAGATGGATCAGTAGGAAAATGGATGCATTTCAATCTAGCACAAAAGTTTTAATAACTCACAAAAACAAAGGTTTACATTGTAACATATTTCTTTCTTATTCCATCAGAGTTCCATTTGTTTCTTCGTTCCTAAGTATTTTTTTCTGTAAACAGACATTGAAATTGGGAATTCATTTTGAAACACCCAAAATGTAGGCATTCCATGCATCTTGTTGTTTGAAAGATGAGACCACTTCATACATGACATCTCGCCCAACACCAAAACCTTCAGTACTTTTCATGTCCTTTGTATCTGGCATCTCCCTGATCCAGAAATGGACAGATTTGAATCCAGCTTCTTCCATGCATTCCTTAAACTCGGACAATGACCACCTGCACACAGAATCACCTATACTACGTAAAAGCTTTCAGTGAAAAGAGTACGAAAATGAAGAGAAAAGAGCCTATCATGCAGGAACTTTGACTTCCAGTATACAGGAGAGAAGAACTAATCGACATTCTGAAGTTTGATCAATAAGGTAATATGGTAGATCCACACAAGAACAAAAGATAAAGAGTAGCATCGCAGTGGGCCTTGAACCTCAAATAAACTAGATGACCCTTAAGGTCCAGAGCACTAATCGACAATCTGAAGTCTGCAGACGTAGTTTATTGTATTTCCTCAAAGGTGACCCTTAAGGTCCAGAGCAGTACATAAAGATTTACATCAAATTCATATGACAGGGAAAAAAATTAAAAAATCACAAATGGATAACCATATTCATATTCAGGATTCAAAAATGGAGCTCATGGGATCTAGTGTCTTACCGTGAAATTCGGAAACCTTCTCTGGAGACGCAGTCCATGCTCAAATGAAGTACCTCCAAAAACAAATGAAATCAAACACCATTTAAAATATGGAGTCATTATAAACCATAATAATGATGAATAAGTAAAGTTAGATAATTGTTTATATATCAAACCTTTCATAAATCGGATCGGACACTTTACGTGTAATTCAATATGTTGTAGATGGCGAGTTTTTTACAAGGGTCAAAATTATAAAATTATCCTTTGCCAAGCAGTAGAAATATAAAAGGATATGTGAGTATTTATACGTATATGCCTAGCTCTATAACAAAACATGGAATACTATATCTCTACTTATATTCCGCAAACGAATTAATAATACAGATTCTCTACAAACATTCTAAACTGGCCTCAAAGCTTCCTCCATACTCACAATATTTATGTCATATCGAACTAGTCTCAAGTCGCATAAATTCCACAGCTGAATTCCTTAAACTTGTCTCGAGTGCGTATAGATGTTCTGGTCACATCTATCAAACTCGGGAATAGCTAATGCTAAAACCCCAAAATACACTCTAGCTTAACGCTTCGTTCAAAACGAATGCTTCTCAAATTGTTCTTCTGAGCTTAAATATACTACTTTAGCACTTGCTCAAAGATAAGCCACGAATTATGCGTCACTCCTCTTGGACACGCCACAAACAAGAAGCAGCGCCTCAAAAGATGCATTAAGCCTTTGAGCTAGGCTAACCCTAGCCTTTACTCCTATCAGCGCCATGCTAGCACCAGCCGTTTGGCTTAGCACCACATTGGCGCTAATTCCCCACCTTAGAGCTAAAAGCGCTAAATTTCTTAGTACACAACACTAGCGCTAACCCAAGCACCAAAAGCGCCAACTTCCTTGGCCTAGAATCCTTGGCTAGCAAGTCCTTGGATAGCACGGCCTTGCCTGATGCACCCCTAGCGGATACGTCCCTAGCTGATGCGCCCCTAGCTAGTGCGTCCCTAGATAGTACGTCTTTAGCCTAGCGCTTCCTCGGGCAAGCGTCTCAGCAATAGCGCGTCCTAGCCTGCTGATGTAATTTTAATAGTGGTAAATAAAGTGTTCGATTCTCGAACTTGTGAAGGTAATGATTTTAGAAAATAATGGATTTAATCTAAAATAATAAAAATCAGGAAAATAAACTAGAGATGATTTTTAGAAAATATTGGAGAAAATCAGGAATCAGGATTCAGTTATTCCTAACAACTATGTGATTAATCGGGTAATTCTTTTTAAATAGATTAACGCTCAAATATTGCCAAAATAGGTTTTTATGCAAACAAGCAGAGGTAAATCACAAGCATGGAACATCAATGGTCGTCAACCCAGCATGATCCATCAAATAAAAGCACAACTGCTGAAAGAAAACCTTTTTTTCTATTTCGAAACTATGCAATTTTAACAAGTAAAGAATTATAAATAATTAATTAAAAACAGACTTACCAGATAAAATTGAGAGAAAAACCTCCTCCATCATCCCAGCAAATAAACTTATCTCATGGTGAAGAAAACTTGCTCAAAATACTCTTTCATTGCTCAAAATATTGATTACAAGGTTAAAAAATAGTGCAACAGCTGAACAGATACGTATATAAGTGTTGCAAGAGAGGGTTCAGCTGTCACAGAAAGGGTTCTAAGCAACAAAGGTTTAAAAGCTAAGGCAACATGAGCAGTTTGAATCAGCAACAGTTGTGGATGCTGTGTTGTCTTCTCAGGCGGTGGTAGATGAAGAACAGCACTGGCGGTGACCGGATCGCTGTCCAGTTCCGGCCAAACTCCGGTGACTCCGAAAATCGATCTCTAGGCTTCCGTCCCCATTTCCCTTGGCTTCTGTTGGTTTATATAGGGTCTACAAACCCTAGGGAGAGTTCTAAACCTAATATAACTCTTTAAAACACTCCCAAATTCTTCCAAATCCGAATCAAAGTATAACACCCTTTTTCCGGCCAAATTCGGATTTCGGGCTATTTTTCCGGCTAAAAACGTGTGGAATCGATTGTGTGGGGCTTGTATGAGTTTATTCTAGCTTTTATATCAATTTGGAAGCAAAACACACCAAATTTCACGTGAACTTGAGTTCACAAAACTTCTGCCGGTGACAGGAAGAGAAAACCCGATGTTGCTGGATCGGTGACTCGGGCCGAGTCAACCCGCTGGGTTGACTGAGTTGACTCGGACGATTCTGGGGTGTCCCTTATCCATTCTTGGGGTGCCAATAACACTTGTCCTTGGGTGACTTTATCACTTTTTGAGCCAATTTTTCCATAAATCTCTATTCTTCTAATGTACCTACAAAAGCATAAAAACACGTAATAAATGCAAAATCGAATACTAACTTACTAGAAATTAAGGTGCAACTTAGACACTAAAATGTGTCTATCAAATACCCCCAAACTTACTATTTGGCTAGTCCTCGAGCAAACTAATCTAAAAAATAAAGTAAAAATCCTAACTCACTTTCACATGAGCGACTACATTTAGCATATGCAGTAAGCCGTTAAACCCCTAGGTGTCCCTAGTGGACGAGTTTTGTCTCGTGAGGGTTTACAAGAGGTATACCCACAAAACCTGAATCTAGTTCTTAGCAACACGTGAACGATTAAGGGTAAACACTAAACAAGCTAGTTAGTTGGCTACTCAGATATTCGGCTATAGG
>JAJJMC010000896.1:5780503-5819061 GCA_023531435.1 Papaver californicum
ACGCGTTTATAAGTGTTACAGAACAAGGTTCAGCCGTTGCAAAAGGCTAAGGCAAAGAAAAGGAAGGAAGAAATTTGAAAGCTAAGGCAACAGAACAGCAACACTTAAAAGTGTTGCTGTGTCTTCTTCTTCGGCAGCGATGGGATGAAGAACACGGTCACCGGCGGTGACCGGTGCAGCAGCAGTTGGCCGGATCGTGAGTATTCCGGCCACAATTCCGGCGACTCCGAAACTTCAATTCTAAGCTATTCTCCTCGTTCTTCTTGGCTTCTCTTGGTATATATAGGCTCTAGGGATCCTTGTGAGTCTTCTAAACCTAATAGAACTCTTTAAAACACATCCAAATCTTCAATCCAAATCCAAACAGGAACCGAGTCCTGATTCCGGCCAAAATTGGGTTTCCCGAGCTGATTTTCCGGGATTTCTTGATGTCTTTCTATTGCTTTGAACTCTAATCGCAATGGGTCACCTTCAATTTACGAAAACAACTCCAAATCAGCAACCAAATCCTTTCCTGTTTGAAACAGGACTTTCCCGATGATGGTTTGACTCGGTCAACTGACTTTGACCGAGTTGACTGGGCCGAGTTGACCCGCTGAGTTGGCCCGATCCAGTTCATCCCGATCCAAGGGTGCCCCAATCCAAAGTGTGGGTGCCTTGATCCATTTTCCCGGGTGCTTTGAACACTTTTTGAGCCAATTTTTCCACAAATCTTTATTCTTCTAGTGTACCTAAAAAAGCATAAAAACACGTAATAGACATAAAATCGAATACTAACTTACTAGAAATTAAGGTGCAATTTAGACACTAAAATGTGTCTATCAAGCGCCAACTCGAAGATTTACCCCGTCTAAGAACACAGTCAAAGCTTCACAACAGTAGTTACAGCCATAACAAGGGGAAGATGTTAAGCCAAATATAATGTTCCCTGATTTCTAAATTCCAATGGAAGAAGTGCTCGAACTACTCGAAACCTGGACAAAGGACGGTACCGTCCAGTTACCACCCGTACGATGACTTCCTACAGCTCAGCAGATGGCAGATCCGAAATATTGTCATTATCACTGATACGTTAATCACCCAACCAATGAGTATAACACTTTGAAGTGTATCTTCAAAGAAAATATAGAATCAGGGGAATTGCAATTAGAAGCTGAAGGAGTCCACAAGAATCCCCTCCATGTCGGAAATTCCACACCCTCTGGGAATTCAACTAATTAGATAGTCCAATCTCTAATGGAACGCATATGCGAGCTCCTCTATCTCTCGAAAGGACAACACGAAGATATTTTTGCCACCCTGAATCATATCGTGACTGGTAGGAACTTACTCTTTACAGAAGAGGCCCATACTCGAGTCAAGCCTCCCCCGAAGAATATGGTTGACAAGAACGATAAGGAATGTGGTTGGGGACTCCCTACAAAGCCTGGAGATTCAATCCGGACTTCAAAACTCGACCAAGTAAGTCCATATTCCCAAACTCCTTTGCAATCAATAACCCCCTGCCCTGTCAGAAACCAGGGACTTTGCCTAGAAAACAATTATGTCACGGCCAGAAGATGTGACTGGGAAGCTGATTCATTTTAATACTTCATAAAATGGTTAAAAATTGCTTTTGTTGAGAATGGGAATATTTATGACTCGCTTGCGGATCAAGTTGCTTTTGATAACAAGAAGAAACGTCACCAACGATCCTTGGCTGTCCAAAAGAGAAGGCCTTTCAGACGAGATGCTAAAGTCTGGACCCTTTCGAATTTGAGACATGGTTCTAAAAATTATTGAGAGCACACGACTTCCTGCATCAGTTCCTCTAACTATCAAAGAAGAAGAACCTTACATAATTACTGAGACTATACTAGGTGGTCACTACAAGCTCATAAACAGTGAGAATCCAGAAGGAATAGTAATTCATGGCAAGTGGCTCAAAGCTTGCAAAGCCTGAGTACTTCATCATTTTATTTCAAATATTTTACTATTTTCATGCAATATTTAAACTTCCTCGTAAATAATTGCAATATTTCTGCATTCACAGTTAGATTTTCAAGTTTATCAATCAATTCAAATATTTTTATTCATTTAAAAAAAATGATAGAAGAGTCTACCTCTCTCCACAAACAACTTGTCAAAAACCTACCTACTCAAAATACCAAAATAAAGTACCATAAATATGCTTCGTAAATTTATAAAAATAGAAAAGATCTTTGAAAGCTGGCTCAGTCCCTTCAGAATACTCCTTTTCCATCATTCCAAAAGTCTCAATCGCAAGCTCCGATTCCTGGAAAAGCCTTTCAACCTTTTCTCTAGCATTATTCACTGCCTCCAAACTAGCAAGTTTACCTACTTCAGCAAAATACTCTCGCCTGGCTCCCAGACGGTGACGAACCCACATGACGTTCAGACCGGAGTTCTCGGCGTTATTCACAGCTTCCTCCCACTCCTTGAAAACTGTACCAGAAACTTTATTTCGAGGAAGAGAGGTCATCTCTTGTATGATGGGCAACAAGATAGACACGTCTCGTTCTAAATCCCTATAGTTCATGGAATTATCTACAGAGAAGTGGCCGAACTTCTTCCATATCTTTGTATATAACTCGGCATGGGTGGGTGGAACAGAAAATCCCCCAACACACAAATCCCCTAACATGCAAGTACCCAGGAAGAGTCCTGCTGCAGCCGAAGTCAACACTAATACCTGCAGTAGGGTACTCTATGGGCACGTCCTCTACAACACTGTTATTCTGTATAACAACGTCAACGGAAGAACTACCCTCGACAAGCATGCGAATTGGAGTCCTCTCATGATTTTCAGTATGAGAGAAGGAATTATCTACATCGGGATTAACGAAAACTCTTGTTCCTTCACTCGAAAGCTCAGCTCTCTGATTTCGATCATTCTCCCCCTAAAAGTAGAGAGGATACAGGCGTATTGAGTTAGAACGTTTCAAACATAAAATTCTTGAGCATGAACCATAAAAATTGCAATACATACTCATAAATATCATATACGTTCATTACAAAGTGGTATTTGAAGGATTATATGAGTTGGAACAATCACAAGATGTTTTACAAAAATAAATGCCTTAGAAGCGATTTTCACTGCCTCTCGGAAACTCTGAAGCTGGCGGTAATTGGTGAAGAATATGGGCATGATTCTTATGTCAAAAGTTATATATTGGTGCATAATAAAACATGTTAAAAGGTCGTATCAATCGGATAAACTATCTAAGATCTATGGACGAAACGGTGGGCGACATAATGTTTGAAAACTGTCAGAATTTTCCTGGATACTTCTTGAATTCTACTGTTGGGTCGTTTTGACACCCCCAAAAAATCTCAAAACCTGAATTTTTCCCTTCAAGTATGTAGGAAATTGTTTTCTAATAAGGATAGAGCTGTGAATCATCCAAAATGGAGGTCGTATGAAGATTTTATGGCGTTTTTCCCAGGCCTACTTTAGAAATATTCTGACGAAGAAAATTTATGAATGCTTGCGAAATTCAAGCATAGTCATACTTATATGAGAAATTCGAAGTGCCTACATGGCATTACTATTAATGTGAGGGTAAAACTTACTTGAGAAGGATCCAAGTTAGCGGAAGAGTCCATCACCACTTCGTCTTCGTTGTTTACTTCATCATTAATAACATCGGATTTAGACTCTTCATAGGTTTCTTCTGTACGAGATGTTTCTTAAAGCTCTTCATTCATCGACTCATGTTCACCTTCCATGCTCATGGTGTCTCCCGAGGCCTCAGGAGACTCATAGAAGTCAACACAATCTATTTTGCTCATATGCTACACCAAGACGATAAAGTATATTATAATTTGAAAGTACACAAGTATCGAGAATGACAAGTGGAATAGTTACGTTCTTGCGAGGACCAGTCTTGCTTACAGGAAGAATCACCCTTGGCCCTTTCCTTACAAGATAGGGACTATTAGCATCAACGAAAACAACATCCACTCGAGGATGAATGACACGAGTCTAGCGGAAAGAATGAAAGATAAGAATCATAATAGTCATGTTTCTAGAATGAAGTCAAAGAAAGGATCATTATCTCCTGATCCGCATCAATAATTAGCTTTCGCTTGGCCTTTGACGAATTCTGCAAGTTGGAACCCCGAGTTTTGTCTCTTTTGGAAAGGGTGCCACTCATCACTGGAGATCCTGAGAGGAATTCTTTGAAATGAATCTTCTCATCATTCCATAAGTGCGCATACATGGTTGATATCCGAGGCTTCCTATCCCGACAGAACAAAGGGATGCATATCCCCTCAGCAAGATAGATATCCAATTTCTTCTTCAATTCTTTAATAGACGTGGATGCACTGTGGCTAAGAGGCACTTCTTGATCAAAACTCACCTGACGAGTCGGACGATCAATGTTGTATGCTTGCAACGAATAACCTTCTGAGAGAAGAGCAAGAATGTAGCCTGGATTAGTCTGCTTCTTTGGACCTGACTAGAGAACCATCTCAACCTCTTCGGAAAAAGTAGTTGATGAAAGTATATTGCTGTGCTCAGAATCCCAAGGCCTGAAGTTTACCTCGCTCTGGACGTCTATAAAGTCAGCTAAATTTATAGAGGTAATACTTCTTTTATGCCAGCGGCGGATCCTTGCATATTAAATGGCCCCCTGCAAGTTCAGAGGCTTTGCCAAAGGCACAGTGTTCCCATAACCATGCTTGGAGAAACGCAATATGAATGCAAGAATCAATCTTATGAACCTGTTAGAAGTTTTTATTTCACGAGCCAATGAATCTAAATGAGAATACAAATAACCAAGGAAAAATTAACCAATAGGGAGACATTCACCACCAGCAAGCGCCACTTCCATGGGAAAAACCGATTCTTCAATTCTCCAATGGGAAAGTCTTCAAATACATCTCTAGACAACCAGAGTGTCAGAAACGCTGCAATGGTCAAGGGGTCACTAATAGTGGGATCATTCGCATCGATTTTATCATCCCACCAATGATCGATCCACTTCATATAATATGCACCACATCGACCCCTACCCTGTTGGATTTCTTCTATTTTTCTCTCCAAATTCGTGATCATTCGCTTCTCTTCAACAGAATTTTCGACAGAGAGAGTCCCGGAAATCGGGAGATGCAACAAACTAACAACATCCTCCAGGGTGATTGTTAGTTCACCCCAGGCGCATATAGCATAATAAGTTGGTTCACACCAACGTGAAGTAAAAGTCAAAAGACCTTCAACATCTTTGAAAACCTGCAGATGATCAGACATTCTTACAACATAAAATATTTGGGAATCTATTAAAACCTTAACCATTGAAGAGTCATTCAACATTGCTTTACACCAGCTTACCCATTTTTTCATGGGAACTTGGTATTTCTTAAAACTTGATAGAAGAAGATACATAATTTTTCCTTTGCAAACAAAGTCTTGGAACAGTCTCAAGAGCAACACTCTGAGGAGCAGCATATTTCTCACATTTATAGACAAAGTTGCCAATAAAGCCAGAAGGTATGATGAATTCTTCAGAAATGATTCCCAGAATATATCACGGACATGAGGTACGCTTTCAAGAAATACGGTATCATAAGTTTCTACACTATTCTTACTAGAGGATGTGCCAACATCATTATCATGTTCATTAGTCATCTACAATGGATTCAAGTTCTTTCTACATAAAAAGATGAACGAAACCCTAGTTTACTTAAGGTTGATGGCTTTCAACAAAAAAAAAATCCTAATTGGTACATCACGAGCAAGAACTAGGGTTTACAAGGAAAGAAGCAATAATAGCGTCGTGAATAAAAAAATAAAAACGAGAGAAAAGAAGGACGCGCTTACCTTTGCTCATAACCAGTGACGCGTACTCGAGGAATGGACTTGCTTGTCCTGTTGCGTCCACGAGAAGCCAATTGCTACCACCAGCGCCTTCTTCTACCAGCGAACATAATGAAAGAAGGAACAAAAAAAAAAATATTGGGACGGAGAAGCACATATATGGCATTAAACTTGAAGAATCCTTGCTCAAATTGGAAACCTAGGAAAAGAAAGAAAGAAGAGGCGCCAGCCATGCCTCCCTCTTGTCTGCGGCAAGTTGATACTCCTAGCAAATAACAAGGGAACCTATTATTCCCATCTAAGGTTTGCGCTAAGGGGCACATATCTCAAACACTCGAGAATCTAAGTATACCTTATTCTACTTTTAAAATTTAAATTATGCATAATCATTATAAGCATATTGTCACCATCCAGTGTTTATTATGCAACATTATTGTTCCTCACCAAGCAGGGGACTTAATGTAGATGGTGATTTTTTGACAAGGATTAGAGTTGTAAAATTGCCCTCTTCCAAGCAGCAGAAATATAAAAGGATATGTGTGTATTTATGTGCATATACCTAGCTCTATAACAAAACATAGAATATTGTATCTCTACTTATATTCCACAAGCGAATTAAGAATACAAATTCTCTATAAACATTCTAAACTGGCCTCGCAGCCTCCGCAATACTCACAATATTTATGCCATATCGAACTAGTCTCAAGTCGTATAAATTTCACAGTTGAATTCCTTGAACTTGTCTCGAGTGCACATCGATGTCCCGGTGACATCTATCAAACTCGGGAATAGCTAATGCTAAAACCCCAAAATACACTCTAGCTTAACGCTTCGTTCCCAAAGAATGCTTCTGAAATTGCTCTCCGGAGCTTAAATATACTACTTTAGCACTTTGCTTAAAGATAAACCACAAATTATGCGTCACTCTCTTGGACGCGCCACAAACAAAAAGAAATTCCTGAAAAGACGCATTGAGCCTCTGAGCTAGACTAACCCTAGCATTTTATCGTATCAGCGTCAGGCTAGCACCAGCCGATTGGATTAGCACCACATTGGCACTAGTTCTCCACCTTAGCACAAAAAGCGCTAACTTTCTTAGCACACCACCCGAGCGCCAAAAGCGCCAACTTCCTTGGCCAGCGCGTCTTGGCCTAGCATACTTGGGTATCATGTATTTGGATAGCACGGCCTTGCCTAATGCGCCCCTAGATGATACGTCTCTAGCTGATGTGCCCCTAGATAGCGTGTCCTTAGCTAGTACGTCTTTAGCCTAGCGCGTCCTAGCACTAGTGCATCCTAGCCTGCAGCGTCCCAGCCTATAGGGCCCTCGAGTGCAGCGTCCTCAAGCACCAGATGTTCCGCCTTAGCGAGTCCACGGTCTTTTGCGTCCCTAGCTTAGCGCATCCTTGGCCAAGCACGTCCATTCCCTAGCATGTCCTTGGTCACAAGCGCATTGGTTCTAACCATCCTTAACCTAGCTAGCTTCTTCGAGAAGTGTTGACTTCAAACGTCCTTGGCGCTAACTTCCTAGCCCTAGCATAATTGATACTTGCTAAAAGCTACACGTATTAGCCTTGCTCTTGAAACGTTAGCACATTAGGTTTTGTGTCTAAAGAGCTAGCGCATTATTATTTTTGCTAAGTAGCTAGTGCTAGCTTTGCTAGCTACTTCCCTAAGAAATACACCCTTCTTTTCAATATTGGCCTAATACCAAATC
Source organism: Papaver californicum (assembly GCA_023531435.1). Lineage (NCBI taxonomy): Eukaryota > Viridiplantae > Streptophyta > Magnoliopsida > Ranunculales > Papaveraceae > Papaver > Papaver californicum. Next base: position 5,788,042 of record JAJJMC010000896.1, read on the forward strand.
GTATATCTTCTTGCTTAAGAAGCTCTTCACAATCTTGGCTTCAAATGTCTTCCAGGTTTACGTTAAGACAATTCTGAGTTAATACTTAGCCATTAAATATGCCATGTTACTCCTAAGCTAATACATGACCACTGATCAGTCTAATTATCAATTCAGTAAGTTGCGCAACCTGCCTCACTGACTTAGCAAGTCATTTGACTTAACTTAACATAATTAAAACAATAGTGGTTTATGACTCCATTATCCACGAGATATCAAATACAACACATGGGGGGATTCTTATTGGGGTATTGGTCTGGCGGTCTACGCCAATCGTGCGTTGTGGCGACACATCCACGAACAAGAAGGTAATAAGTAGTGGGACGGTTACAGAGCAGTTGAGAGGATGAGGAGTAGTAATCATACAAATCTTCCCTACTTTTCGGGCATGACTCCGCTACAAAGATTGATTTTTACCTATAGTTTTTTTCACATCTTTATGCTGCAGTGCAAATAGAAAAAAAGATATGAAGATTAATTTTACCTGTTGTTTTTCTTACATCTTTATGTTGCAGTTACAGTACAAACAGAAAAAAAAAGATACGAAGATTGATTTTTACCTATAATTTTTTTCACATCTTTATGCTGCAGTCTCGATTATCCGTACGATATAAAAAAAATAACATGGAAAATTAAGAAGAACAAAGAACAAAATAAAGAGAGGGAGAGTAGAGAAGGCCGCAGACAGAAAAAGTGAGAAGAATATAAAATGGGGTTTGGAAAAAGATTTTATGCGATTTAAGCCCATGTGTGTAATATGCGTGGAAGGGACAAATGTCTCTTATTTCTTAAATTTCCTCTGATGATTAATTATCTATCTAACGGGATAAAGGTTTTTCTATTATCCACCGATTTCCTACTGGTCTAATTTCTTTCAAAATGGGGCCAAAAGCTTAAAAATTGAATTTTATTCCGCTTATAACCAATATGAGAGGAAAAACCTTAAAATTACATAATATATATGTATATATAATAATTCAAAATCTCAAAAGATTATTTCCATTACGGAATACCAAGAACCTGAAAAGGAAATTTTATATTAAGCAACCTTTTCCGAAGGAGAATTGCTGCCTATGTTCTGAAAGACCATATACTAGTTTAAGAGATAAATCACTTAGGAAAGGTAATATATAGAACAATTTCCCCCACCATTCCTGTTTCGCCTTCTATCTCCTGCTTGAGATTATGTTTTCGCTGACCTAAGTGCTGACCCGTTCCTCAATGACACGAGAACATAAAAACAGAAGTACAGATATTTTAAGCTAAGCTTGTTTAACTTGTTAAGCCAAATGAGAACTGCTGCTTCTGGTACTACCGACCCTAACTAATTGTGTGATCCCCACCTTCGTTACTATTATTATTATCTTCTTCGCGCTCACCAGCATATGGAGATCCTTGTACTAACTGTAGCCACAGCTACAGCCTCCCCTGGTGGGGGGACAGATGAAGATCCTTGCCCTATTGTAGCCATGGCTACAGCCTTCCCAGATGAAGGTCCTTGTACTACTGTAGCCATGGCTACAGCCTCCCCTGGTGGGGGGTGATCAAACCTGCAACTCGAACCGTATCTGCATGCCCCTGTCTTCATGTAGAAAGGGCAGACGACTGCACCCTGCAAGACCAAAATAATTTCAAAAATAACAACTTCAGACTTCATCTCGTACGTCACACTGTCAATAAAGCATCAATAAGTGGGACAATTGCAACTAATGGAATAACTGCTGCTTGAAATGAAACTAAAGTATTACATGCACAAGATACAAACTGTACTAACACAACATATACCTCTCTTCTAGGTAGTCCTGCAAGGGTGAGGTTTACGTCCTGCTTAGGCATTGACTGAGTCGCTGCTGTCCGATCTATCGGATGATGGTACTTACATCTTTCACCAAACTTGCAATCCCCCGTTTTCATGTAAAACTGCAGAAAATGAAGTTTGTGTGATTAAGAGCTCAATGAGCGCCTAGCTTCCCAAACAAAATAAAGATGATAACTGAGAAGTGTCCCTGAATGAAGACAAGAAATTTACTAGGAGAGGCAAATCACAATAATTTTGTTATCCTCATTTCCTCATGAAAATCATCTTTTTAATAATTTTCACATACCCTGTACAAGGGAGTAATAGCACACCCATGGAAGCCATATAGACCATGTAGGGCCCAAGTGAAGATGACATAAGAGCTTCTTGTTTTGTTTTTCTTTGAAATGATCCACTCATTATGTTGCCCACCCTCACAAAAAAGCATACAGCCAAATTGCAATGCAGAAAAAATAAATATGATAACTGATAAGTGTCCCTGAATGAAGACAAGAAATTTACTAGGAGAGGCAAATCACTATAATTTTGTTATCCTCAATTCCTCATGAAAATCATCTTTTTAATAATTTTCACATACCCTGCACAAGGGAGTAATAGCATACCCACGGAAGCCATATAGACCATGTAGGGCCCAGGTGAAGATGACATAACAGCTTCTTGTTTTGTTTTTCTTTGAAATGATCCACTCATTATGTTGTCCACCCTCACGAAAAAGCATATAGCCAAATTGCAATGCAGAAAAGATCAAAGATCCCATAGTAAATTTTAACTTACTTCACATTCCATATGTCCAGGTCGTTGAGGGTAGAAAGCCACTCCCAACCCCAGCTGCACAAGAAACAAAATGAGGTGAGGATGGATTCAACTAATTCAAGGGTGAGTTACAAAGACCAAATCTTTTTGTCAACCAATATCCGGATGATGCTCAAACATCTCTGGGAATTTGGTAACATGAAATAGACATGTTAGTCAAAACACCACACCTGTTAATTCAAAATAAAAAATACTTGCATTGAGTAACAGTAGGGAAGCAGGAAAACCCAATGCCCTACATATTGTGGTTAAATTTTCTTCTTTCTGCTCCTAACCATCCCTAAAGACACTCATCAACATTACGCACAGGCAACAGCAGGACCGCGATCCGAGCACGAAATATACCTCTATTTCGTGCATTCTGTCTTCTTTACTGGGTACTTTTGGGACGTGGAGATGGCATTGTCAGTACTTAATTGGCATTTTACTTTTGCTGCTGATATTAGTACTACTATTCTGTCTTGGAATTCTCTTTTTGTTGGTTCTTCAGTTGAGGTTCGGAACATGGTCCCGGCAGCAAACATTTGGAGCATTTGGGGTGAGTGCAATGCAAGAATACTAATATATCTTTGTTCCACAGGAAAAAGCTTATTTGAGTTGACTAAACCTCTGCTATAATTGTATACATTGCATAGTTGTGCAGACATGAACAATCTACCAATTTCATAAAAGCGTATGGACTTGAGTATATCTTTGTTCCACAGGACGAAGCTTATTTGAGTTGACTACAAACCTCTGATATAATTGTATATGGCATAGTTGTGCAGGAATGAACAGTCTATCAATACACTAGTCGGAAAAGAAAGAAAGATTAGGCTCAATATTAAGAAGTATTTTACCGCTGCTTGTCCGAGCCCTCGATCGATGGTCGGAAGAACCATGGCACCAGGATGGATGAGTCCAACGTTCATACTAGGTGCTGAGGAGGTCATCATTGCATGCCCTAGACCAGGGGCAACTGATAGGTGGATGACTGCAAAAGCAACTCTTATTAAGTGGAACTGTGAAACATGTAAGGACTTGGATAACCCAATTAAAAATCTTTAATGCAATGAATTTTTGGACAGAAAAAAAGTGTATACCTGCTTTCTCAGGATGACTGTAGCGACAAGTGGCGCCATACTTGCAACTACGAAATATGAACACAAGAGATATGAGAATCAAGTTAACCAGACAAGAATGATAAGAGGAACAAAAATTAAAGATCACTCTTCTAGAACTTTCATGTAAACTTTTCACCTGCCAGTCTTAAGATAGAAAGGGCAATCCACTTCGCCCTGTACAAAGCAAAAAAAAAAAGCAAGGAATGACATGAGAAAGAAAAGCAAACCCTAATTCAGTAGTTCTAGCTATGTGATAACGCAAAAAATCTAATTTTGCAATTCTAGTAAGTAGGAAATTGAAATGATATACAGGAGGGAGGGAGGGATTAGCCTTTTACCGGTCTGACGGGAAGTCCTTTGGTATTATGCAATGATGCTGGGGTGAATGGAACAAATGGTGGCTTCACCGACATTATCTCCCCAAACGCTTTTCCATCGAAAGAACCCACAGAGGCATTGTGCTCTATGTAACCACTTTCTTGACCAGTTACTGGTATTTGAATATCTTCAGGATGATGAAACTTACAAGATTGACCAAATTTACATATTCCAGTCTTCATGTAAAACTAGCCATTGTCCATAAGTTAGTGCAAGGAACAAGATATCGACCACAATCAACAAAATGTAGAGAAGAGAGAATTTCTTACTGAACATGGTGGCGCATATGGCCTTTCAGGTAATACAGAAAGATCAACAGACTCAGAAGCATCCTACAAAAGTAGAATATATTGTCAAGATATTACAAACTGAAATGTGTTTGACAACCAATGTCACACAGCCACTTACCGCAGACTCTGTTTTATCTTTTGGGTGGTTGAACTTGCATTTAAAACCAAACTTGCACTTTTTGGTCTTCAGGAAGTTCTGGAAGACATTGTCAGGAGATTTAAGTAAGAACCCAAATACTACATCCAAAACCGAAAATTTAGAGACCAAATACACAAGAGGGAAGGAGGAAGGGAGGGAGGGAGAGTATTGCTTACATGACAAGCAGGCTCTCCGGGTCTTTCCGGAAGAGTATCACCCAAAGGGACAAGTGGTACCTGCGCAACCAGCAAAAAAAAAAAGGACGTAATTATCTTACCCAGGGCATAGTGTAGAGACTGTAATTTAGTTGAACTCGCTCCTAGTGTAACAGTTTTTTCATACCCATTTTGGGGACTCTAGCAAACCAAAACTCTAGACATAGTGTTTGCAATTCTGTTCCACATTTAAAGATGATCATCCCAAAATACTATATACTCAAGCTTGTTACTAATAACTTGATAATCTTGATGCTTATTATCATTTTCAGTTATCTATCCCATTTCTGCTCTTGTTTTTTCTAAATACTATGAAAGTATAGGTCATATTTCTGTTCTTCAGCTAATTGCACCTTGGTAATCTTAATCAGACTTCTGATGGATCCACTCAGGGTTACGGTCTTTCCTATCAATACACATTGGTATCCTAATGAGCCCTGCTTTTTACTCTCAACTAATATTTAAACTTGAGAATATTGCTGAGTTCTTTACGAACCAAATGATTTATTACCCCTAGACCCTAGACAATTTCTTCTAATCATATCAGTCTGTGTAAGGTATCATTCTGTAATGGGCTGGGCCACTTGCCGCTTTGCGCTAATTATCTCTACAGAACCACAATGAGAATATAGCTTGCTGTGGAATTGTAGTGTGTCCTAAAACTGTTCATGCAGATAAAGTGACCTTTGCCGTTCAAATATCGAATGACCAAATTAATGCATTTTAACCTAGTGACTTGACCAAAATATGCAGTCCAATGCCCTCTTTTAGCTAGGTCAGAAGAATTCACAATCTAATGCTTCTAAATACTTTTCTTTCATTTTGTAATTTGACTATCAAGATCATGTCATCTGTCCAGGTCAAAATTTAGTACATAAATGAATGAGATAAGGTGCAACAACACCTAAATACGGTATGAAAGTACAAGGATTGAAATGAATTCCACTTTAGAAAAAGAAGAACCTCATGATCTAAATGGTATCAGTAAACCACGTAGAAAGCACCTTCCCAAGCAGCTTTCTCGTAACACAGATGAAATGTCATGAATCACACTATGCATGTGGTGGCTGCCTGGCTGGGTTGTTCCAACCGTGGAAGACATCGGAGTTTGACATGCTTCTCGAGTCCTAGGCTTATCGAAAAGGGTGAAAGCTCATGGATAATTTCATGCCCCTTGCAAACTACTTTATTTGGATTGTGAATTATCTATTGATAATGGTATCACCTCTGCAACCAAACTCTGAACAAGATCCGTCCAATGTATTGCTACAGAACGTAATTATGTGCTAAAACTTTAAGGGCATTACAAATGCTATAGGATCAGTATTTCTTATCGTAATAGAAGATGCAAGTTAAGCCATTCAACATACTAAAGCATGGTATTCAACATTCTAAGACCACGCAACTTGTGAAGAAAATAAAGCGAGAAAACTGATTAACGGTATCACAAATATGTATATCAGTACAATGGTGCATTTCTAACTGTACAAAATGACTTTTCTAATTAACCAACTTTTCCATGAGCTTACAGTATGATAAAATTTGTTTTATAGCTTCCTTCCGGTTAGCCTCTCCGTACTTATCACAAACTGGGCCTTTACTTGTCAAGGCATTTACATAAAAGTCATGTATATAGTGATTTTACTGCCAAAATCACAACTGACAAACCATATATCAAACAAAACTTACAATATATGTATATCACTAAACCTATTTCACGTGCTAACAAAAATTAAAGGCCAAGCTCAAAGCATAGACATGGTTACTACCTTTTAAATTTCACTTTTACAAGCTAGTCTAGTAGAATTCAGTAACAAGTTTCAAAACTGGGAGTGAAAAAGTTTTTATGGGGCGTCCCATTTATATTATTAGAGCAATTTAATGAAAATTATAGAAACGAATTATATATGTGTATATATATATATATATATATATATTTAATCAAAATCCCTCAGAACAATAATATCAAACAATCACCTCTTTCCAATCCGGGATACCACCCTCAGGAACCCAAATAGGATGATCAAACTTGCAGGTATCACCAAACCTACAGGTTCTTGTGAGCATATAGTGAGCACAGTCCGTTTCTCCTGGCCTTTGGGGATAGATAGGCAAATGACTTGTGCTCTCGAACCTAGGGCGCTTGCTTAGATTGTTTGCAGAAAAAAAAGCTTCACTTGGTCCAAAAGTGTTACTCATTCCCAGATAAGTCTGATGATAGAGTGCTATATGTAAATAATAGAGAAAAATAAAATAAGAAGCAAGGCCTAACATCAAAGATGTTATCTAACTACATCCATAAAATAACTAAGTAACCTGTAAATAGTATAGGCCAGGGCAAACACAAGGTATCAGTAGTTATAGACTTAAGCTTGACATAAATAGCTGAATGTAGATTTAGTTAAATTAATCGTTTGCTCGTTAAAACTGTCTGAACCTTTAACGGATAAAGAGAATTAAGAATATAGTAGTAATTTAGTATATGGAGTTACTATAGTACACATAAACCAATTTTAGTGTACTAATTTAGATAGAGAAAGTTTTTGTAAGAAAAAAATAATTCATATGCTGTTTTCACAAATATCTAACGGTTTTATATTTGTCCATCTACGCATCTTAATTATTCTTTTGAGATAACAATAAAAGAATTAGAAAACAGTTGCTATCTCCCTCAATTTTTCAAGAAGCTCACAGGAAATAACCTAAGCATATACATGGACCATAATAAACCATCAATAAAATCTCAAAAACTCATACCACCACTGCTCAGAAGCATATGAACCTCCCGTGTGGCAAGTGACCGGGAGGAGGAAATGTAACAGGGAGGATCCTTTTCCAAGCATATGAACCTGACTCTTAGTATCATTCTTGCATCAAACATTCACATGCAAGCACATTTTCTTCTTCAACCACTTCAGCTTATGGTCCAAATATTTACCATTCAGCTGTGAGTCTAGTGTACACCTTTCGGAGTCATTCCTTCATGTTCATATCAAATGAACTGTGAAGGAGCAATCAGAATATCATTCACTGACAATTTTGATTTGATCACATAGTATTAACGGGCAGTGACAACAACATTTATATCGTTATTACAGACATTTGCCCCTTACAAATGGAAATAGACATAAATCAAGTATTTGATTCTTCAATACCAGCACAGGGCCATACAAAATATAACAAAGAGCATGAAAAGCAAAGAAAAAAGACTTAAACCATTGGAGACAGACATATTAAGTTATTAACAGATCGTGTAGGTTTGAGTGCATTGACATCAATAAACCTAGTCCACAAGCCGTGGTGATGCATCAATGTATCATAGTGATCAAGCATATCACTTGCAACTAGTTTGGCAAAAATCAAGTTTGAATACTACTTGAATAATCAGTTGCAATCACTGTATATAGTCAACTAGAAGGTACTAAGGGCAGCTAGAAATAGGCTAAACGAGAAGTCAGAATAATGTGGAACTGGCAACTCTTTCGATGCAATTGCAACTGCTTACAACGAAGATTACACAACTACAGTTTCAAGATCAAGGGAACACAACGTGAAGGTAGTATGAGAAAGCTAAAAGCCCCAAATTATGAGACAAAAGAAAAGATAAAAACTAACCTTAGGAAGAAGTACGCTTAGTACCAGCAAAATAAGGGTTGAAAGAAGAAGACGCATCAACAGCAGGTGGCCATAAGGACTGTTGTGACATAGAAGAATACCTATCTCTGTCGTGGTGGTTCATCATGTACATCGCTGATTAACCTAGCACCAGTGCTTCTTGTTGGTGTAGTAATTAAACCCTAGAAAATAGTATCAGTATGAGAAAATGATTTTTCATTTCTAATTTTTTGTGAGAGAGAGAAAGAGACGCTGAGGAAGGATAGGATTCAAAAAGAAATAAATAAAAACCCTGAAAAATGAGGAATACCTCCTGTAGAATGGTTCCCATGTTGCCTCATTCATAGATGTGTGGTCGGGAGTCTCCGGACTTCGAGTTCCTGATTATTATTGGACCCACAGGGATTATTTTGGCCCTACTACTAAAAATTAAAATAGAGTTATTATGAAAAAAATCAAAACCCCTTTATCCAAATCTTTATGTTACTCATTTCGTTTCTGGAAAAGTGTTACTATTATTTAACCTATTTTTAGACTAAAATGAAAAGTAATAGTAATACTTTTGTAGAAACAGAGGGAGTATTAATTAATATGCTTGATTAATATTAATTAAATTAGTTGGTGATTAAAATTGGATTATAGTTAGTGTTAGATGGTAAGAATTAGAGTAGAGTTTTTTTGAAAATTTGTAGAAGAAGAAAAAAAAGTTGGGGAAATCTAGGGTTTTGTGATTTGGTAGTAAAGATGGAAATTTATAGTGATGATGAAGATTCTAGTGGTGATGAAGGAGTGGGTGCATCTATGTATCACCAACCAGATTACGAAAGTCAGTTCAATCCTACCAGTTTGGATTATTTGTTGGATGAACAAGAACGTGTAAACCAAGGCATATTTGATGAATTTACTCAAGCAAATGAAGAATCAAACCTGGAAAATTGAAGGTCTTAATGCTTCTAATCGTGAGGTATACGTTCTTAGGATCTCCAAACATGTTTTTGAACCTTATAATCACTCAAAAATGAAATTTTTGCTAAATTTTGAGTTGTTAACTGGGCTACGTACTACCCAGAATCGGTTGATACGTTAACAACGTATCCGCCGATTCTACGTTTCTCGAGAATATGAACCAGAATCAGCGGATGCAGACATGAACAACGACCGATTTTGGTATATATTTTGGCGGGATTGATATGACAAATAATCGGCATTTATGGACTCATTTATCGAACGATTCCATCCCCTGGACATTTTCCCAAAATTCTCCAAGAGTAGTATCGGTCGATATATGTTGCTTTATGCGTCGATTCCAATTGAAAAAGTGTCCAGAAAGTTTTACTTTGTTGAATGCTAGAATCGGCACACAAGTAAGTTCACGTGTGCCGATTCCAACATTTGGGGATTTTTTTCAAAAATCTAGACCAGACAGGATCGGTCGATATGGGAGGACCTAAAGGCCGATTTTGTAGAATCGTTTGACACGATTATTCCATTTCCGCCGATTCTGTTAGCCTAATTTTTTCGATATATATTGTAGATTGTTCAAACACTCGGCGACGATCAACCTGAACCTGTGTCTCAGACGGGGCATGATACTTCTAACCACTACTACACTGATTTGGTGTGGGAAAAGAGAGACGACCCAAAACAATGGTTTGTGGACAAAGGCATAGAGATCAAACAAGCATTAAACTTAGGACGTCGTTCGAGGCATGATCGTTTGGAAATTGTTTACGAGAGAAGTGACAAGATTGAAAGTCACTGGGAAAAGGACAAACCATATGTGAAGAGGACGTAGAGGGTCTACATTATTAAATCAAAGAAGCATGAGTTTCCATTTAAGATTATAGTGCATAGACGCGATGGGATATGTAAGATATGTAAAGTGATGAATGGTTGTCACAATCATGATGATCCGGAATCTCTTACAGGATACTTTGTCGTTTGTGGGTTAAAACCACATCAAAAAGTAACTCGATGAAGGAAAGTACACTAAGTAATATCCTTAGGAAGATCAAGGAGGATGATCCTAAAAACTTGTCCACTTTGAGGAAAATCTACACGGCAAGAGCAAGCATCAGGGGGGTGGAATAGGATGGTAGAGCGATTATGGAACAATCTCAGTGGTTAGCCGAGCAACACAACTGCACAATGAAGAAGCAGGTAGTGGACGTCAAAGTGACTCGTATTTTTTGGCGCATCCGAAGATGATCCAATTGGATCAATGCTTCTATCAAGTTTTGTTGATAGATTGCACTTATAAGACAAACAAGTATAACATGTCGTTGCTAAACAAATGTGGCCACACTTTGGAAAAACAAACTTTCTCGGTGGCATGGGGTTTTATGGATCGGGAGAATGAGGTGAGTTTTATTTCGATGTTGGAAACCTTGAAAGAGATTTATCGTAGTGATCAAATTTCTAGGATCATAGTGACAGATAATGATCAGGCACTAATGATGCAATAGAGGTGGTTTTCCCAGATGTCAAACAATTTATTTGTACATGGCACATACAATGCAACATCAGAGCGTATTGCAAGGGCCATATCCAGAGGCTAAAACCACATAAAGGTATTTCTCGTGAGAAGGATGAAGATGGGCGTCTTAGTAAACTAACTCGGGAGGAATAAGAGGAAGAGAAGAAGAGAATCGCCAAAGAGTACGAAGATAATGGAGTGAAATGGAAAGATTTTCAACATTAATGGGATTTGATGGTATATTGGATGTCCGAGGCAGAATATAAATCTAATCTGGAGAGTTTCAAATATGTTTGGACAAAGGTTGCCGAGAAAGCGGTGGTTTATTACGTGAAGCAATTGTTGGAGTTGCACAAAGAAAAGTTTATGTACACATATACCTACCAACATATGCATTACAAGAATGAGGCAACAAGTATGCGGAAGGGTCCCATGGACGATTGAAAAAACTACTTCGAGGGAGTCAAAATAATGTGGTTACGGTACAAGAAGTTATCCATCAATACACCATAACAGATATCAACAAGATTCAGATCCAAATGGAAGAGAGTAGGATGAAAGTTGTGACCACGTACTCCGATTACAGTACGTTACTGATGTGTATTTCTTATAGGGTGTCGCATTGGACTATCCATTACATGATAAATGATTATAAGTATTTTGAGGATAACGAGTACGGGAGAAAGAATATTGTTTGTTCTTGTAATATGATGACGTTCATGGGGCTCCCGTGTCGTCACATGATTGCTAATCACCCCCAATGGATTCCGTTTGAGCTCATCGATCCGTTTTTGAAGCAACTTACTTTCACACCAAGCTTGATAGAAGATGCAAGTGAATCATTTGTAGAAACAGATCTTCATAGAAAAATAATTGAGGACTACTCCAACAAGAATAATTTGCAACGACAAATTTTGATGCACGACTTGATCCTCGCCGTTCACCCACATATGCAACCGGTTGAAGAACCAACTAAGATAACAGGTAGACCATCTACCAAAGTAGATAGGAAGCAAGGAAGGAAAGAGTACAAGGTGGCAATGAGTAACCAAAGAGACCCTTCACGGCATGAGTATACCGAGGCTATGTATGAAAACGTTTCAGCTCCGAAAAAAAGGGTCGCACAAAGAAGAAAATAAGTGGACCAAGTGGTAAACAAGACAAGTCAATGGATCTAAGGGATCTCATTGTTCCCATCGTTCCAACGCAAGAAAGTCAAGCGAGTGCAACACAAGGCAAGGAAAAGGTTCCCATCATCCCTTCGCAAGAAAGTCAAGCGAGTACAAGACGAGTACGACTAAAAGGGGTCCATGGTTTCCCCGCAAGAGACGTTGACTATAAGAGATGCAATTTGTTATCAAGTAACACCTAAAGATATATGAGGTATACCCCATCGAACGTGTTATACGATATTCCATGAGTATCTTACGAAACTCCCTTCAATCATTTGTCCCCATGTATTATGTACCGACGACGTAGATGGGGATGAAAATTGTGGATTTCACGTTGCGTCCGAACAAATAGGACATTTAAGTTTTGCGGATGAGGAGAACCTAACCCAATGCCAATATTTTAAAAAGATGATAGCCTTACAACTTCAAGAAGACAAGGAATTTTACATCTCGAAGATAAGGGAAGGTACAATAAAAGATAAAGAAGTTGAGTTCGAAGAATCGGTTGCTCGTGTTCAAGGGCCGGAGGGGGATGAACCAATTACCAATAAATATTGGATGACCATGCCTCGATGTGGCTATCTCTTGGCGGATACGTGGAGTTGCGTTGTTTATTATTATGGTCAGAGAGCATTTCTTACTTTCACACCAAAGAGAACAAAAGTGTGATGAATCGCTTAAGGATCGAAGAATTGTTATAGTCAACAATAACAACATACATTTTATCGGTTTTAGGATACACGAAGATTGTTCATTACCTCCACTGTGTAGGTTCACTTATTTTCCAGGTTTCACCAACAACACCTTTAAGGAATGACTGGAAAAATACGAGCCCAACATAAAACTTTGGGATGAATTGGTCGAGCCGGAACAAATCAAGGGTACAATCGTGTTGAATTAATTATTTGTATTTTGTTAACAAATGAACTATCGAATGTCCATAGTTTGTACCTTTCATATATTGAACAACCACTCTTAATGAATGAAATGGATTTGCTTTTTGGTTACTTTGAATTCTTATTGGAACTTTTTTAAACAAAAGCAATTGCAGGAAAAATTGAAAATGAGTTACTTAAAATCGGTGGATACAATACATACGTATCGACCGATTCTGATTCACATTCACCAGATAGTCAGTCAGAATTAGTGGATGCATAAGTGTTTTGTCCATGGATTCTGAATCTATAGCAAGAACCAGTTGTAGATGGTGAGTTTTTGACAAGGGATAGAGTTGTAAAATTTCCCTCTGCCTAGCAGCAGGAACATAGAAGTATATGTGCATATTTACGCGCATATCTCTAACTCTATATCGAAATATGAAATATTGTATCTCTACATAGATCTCGCAAGCGAATTAAGACTATAGTTTTTCTAAACAACTATAGGAATTCTAAACTGATCATGTAACCTCTCTAATATTCAGAATATTTATGCCATATCGAATCAGTCTCAAGTCGTATAAATTCCACAGCTGAATTCCTTCAACTCGACTTGAATGTGCATCGATGTTCCAATAACATCCATCAAATCTGGGAGTAGCTAATGCTTAATCCCCAAAAATACATTTTAGCTTAATACTTTGTTCGCAAAGAATACATCACAAATTGTTGTCTTGAGCTTAAAATATGCCACTTTAGCACTTTTCTCAAGGACAAGCCACAAATTATGTGTCGTTCCTCTTGGACGTGCCAAAAACAAAGAGCAATGCCTCCAAAGACGCATTGTGCTAGGCTAGCACCAGACTAGCATTAGTCCCACTAGGGAAGCGTCCCATTAGCCTCCTGTCTTAGCAGTGTATCAGCACTAGAAGCGGTATCTTCCTTGACTAGCAGTGTTTTGGCGCTAGCTTCCTAGCTTAGCAGCGCTTTGGCGCTAGAAAGATAGCTTCCTTGCTAGCATGCGTCCCCAGGGAGGCATTGGCCTTTATGGAGAAAACGCTAGCCTCCTGGATAGCAAGCGTCCCCATGGACGTTTTAGCTTATGCGGCTAAAATGCTAGCTTCCTCGCTAGGAAGCATATGCACCTAAAATGCTATCGCATTGGCCTTTTTCCCTAAGAAGCTAGCACATTAGCTTTTGTGCTAAGGAGCTAGCATATTAGCATGATTGCACTAAGGAGATAACACTATCTTACTAGTCACTCTTTAGCGACGTATTACTATTTTCGCTAAGAAGCTAGTGTTAGCCTTGTTAGATGCTTCCCTTAGCGACGTATTACTTTGCACTAAGAAGTCATCCCTAGCTCTGCTAGCTGCCTCCCTTAGAAATACGCCATTCTTTTTCATTCTTGGCCTAATACTAATGCTAGCCTTATATGGTAATCTAATAAGCCTCCTTGCTAAGGAAGCTCCTCGCAATATTGGCTTTAACCACTTTCAAGATTTTTGCCTTAAGCTGACTTCTGGCTATTAAAACAACCATGTTACTCCTAAGATAGTACATAATCATTAAACTTACCAGACTCGACACTGATCAGTTTAATTATCAATCCAGTGAATTGCGCAACTTGCCTCACTGACTTAGCAAGTCAAGTGACTTAACCGAATCAAAACAGTAGTGGTTCACGACTCCACTATCATTCTACGAGATATGAAATACAACACAAATGGGGATTCTCATTGGGGTATTGGTATGGTGGTCTACGATAATCATGCGGTGTGGCAACACATCCACGAACAAGAAGGTATCAAGTAGCGGGACAGTTACAAGACAGTTGACAGCACTAGGAGTAGTAGTCATACAAGTCCTCCCTATTTTTCGGACATGACTCCACTACAATCTCCACAATCGTTACTCCTCCACTTTTTTTGTAACTTCCACCACTTACGAGAAATCAGTGTGTCTCCTCAGAAATATAAATAGATGCCTTTATCAATTCGAAAAAGAACAAGATGAGAGAACCAAGAGACAAGATATACAGAATTACGATTTATCTTACAGATAATCCATTTTTCTCTACACAATGCAATTACTCATCACACTGATACTTCTCAACCTTCTTTGCTTCCTTCCCTTAAGACATACCTAATCTTCTCCACTTTTTATGATCGAAGCAGGACGTGAACGACCATTTCTTGGTTTAGGTTCGTCCTGTTCGAGCTTGATCTTTCGAACCTACATAAAAGTACCACTTTGCAGTATTTGTTTTCACCCTAAAACACCTACAATTTTTACAAGAGGGTCAGCTGCAATCGATGGACAGTATGTGCATTATCCACCGATTCTGGATCACAATTGCAAAAAATTGATATTCTTTACCACCAATCATTTAACTTAACAAGGAATAACGAACTTCAAACCATTCACATAGCATATTAAATCATAAGTTCATTCACCCATCCACAAACAAAATAAAAATAAGTATCTGAATAAAACATCACAAACTAGTTAACGCAACAAGTCTTAGTTTAGTTTATCCGACAAGGCTTAAAAACATTGATTAGGTATCATCCGTAGAAGGAGCGACACCATCAGCGACAACAACATCTTCAGCAGCAACCTCTTCAAGGATTGCATCTTGGGCTCTCGAATTAGTAATATCCTCTCTTAAGTTGGATGCCACTTCAATCACCTCCTCAAGCTCCTCCATTGCCAGTTGACGCATGAGTTTCAGGACTTCATCTAGTTGGTAGGATTTCAGAAAGCATATTTATATAATAACAGCAATCGCACGGCGTCTACAATGTAGAAGCGATAAATACGGGTCGAACCCACAGGGAGCAGGGACAATACTGTAATGAATATCTCTAATAATTTAACCAGAAACGATATTTTTGGATTTTTAAGAATGCAAATAAAATAAATAAATTAAATTAAACTAATAAAATAAATACACAGAGAAAGAGTTGGTAACCAGGGTTCATAGTATCCACCACTATTTTCTATTCAATTACTGAAATGAAACATAGTTCCTGAATATTTATTTATTCTCCGTTCTATCCACATCACCTATTATATGTAATAAAGTCGCAAATATCACTGGTATACCCTAAGCATAACACATCAAAATACCAAATCCAAGCATGCACTATCAAATTGCATCAACGAGAAAATTATACGAAACTAAATATAGACTCACAAATAGTACTTGGTTAGTCTAAGCATACCCTATCAAAGGAATTAACCCAAACGTGAAATATCAAATAATTAACCAAATATATTTGTAGAACTATCAAATAAGCACAAAAGTTAGTGTAACGTACAAAACGGGTGAAGCGACAACTAATTTCATCATTAAATCAATAAACATATTCAAGAATTAATTTATTCAAATCATAATAGTCTTTTGCTTAATAATTCAATTGAAATAGCCTAATATTCCAAGTGGTTTCAACAGAAAACCCTAGCTACAAAATCAATGGGACATTGCTATGGATTTCTCAAAATCCATAAAAATAAGTATAAAAAAGAATAAGAAATTAAATTGTTATCACCGTCGTCACCCCGGCAACAAACTCAGTCCTCCTCCTGATACAGTACGCAGCCGTCAATCCAGAAACTCAAGAGAAAAACACCCTTTTTTCTGTTCAGCAACCCTGTTCTTTTCCGCCTCTCAAACCCATCTTAGACCTCATCTCTCTAATTCTTTTCTCTCTATTTTATACTCGTTTCCCTCTCTGTTCGCCACATCCTTCAACTCTCTCCTTTACGCCCCACTTTCTCCCTACGCCAAACCTTTTTCTATCTGCCACCAAAACCAATCAATGATCTTTCTCACTTTCTTCTCTCACGAAAACGCAAATGGGATCCATCTTTTTCTCTCACTGTCACGTGCTCTCTCCACACTTTGTACGTACTTAACATCCACCTCACCTAGCCGACATTTACTTCCCACATATCAAAAACATCCACTTATTTCTTTCTTTTGTCCGTAATTTCCCTGACACGTCAACACCTAATCCTCTCTATATTTCGGTGCTCTCAAGACTGCCTAGGGCTCTGGTAAGACCATTTGGTGGGTTTATTCAAATTATTGTTTAATAGTCTCATTGATTTTTTCTTAATCTTTCCATTTAATAAGTGGTCAACCTATAGCGGTTGATGAACTACGAACTTGCATAACCCTTTATCAAACAACAATCCATGTATTTACCATGACGAGGATCACACTTAGCCATCATAGACGATGGTTCAAATGCACTGTTGGTGTTTTCAGCAATTGAAAATTGCTCATGGTTTTTCAGCTGAGATAACGGGTGCATATGATGAAAGCATTAAATGGATACGTGGGTATGAAACCAAATTGGTCTGGAAATCTATCACATAAACATTCAAAGCTCCATCAAATCTAAGTGATGCATTCGAAGATGAAATAACCTGCAATATAGCAGAAAAAGATAAGACTAAGCTTAAAAGCGAAACACATTGTAAATAAACCACTAAACAATCTACAACTGCTATACCTGAGAAACAAGCATCTTAAGGTTGGTGTAAGTAGGTCTCTTAATGTCAAGATACCTTCGACAGATGTCGGAGTTTGCTTCATTATCAAAAAGCACATATACATCAGCGCGTTCCAATAGAGAATGAGTTGAAAGAACACTGTTGTAAAGTTTAACAACATATGTGAATACTTGAGGTGAAGGATATACAACGTTTATCCACTGAATACCTTGCATATACATAGTCAGATACGTAAATAAATAAGTGAAGTCAACAAATTTTCCTAGCTCTCTCTCCACATGCAACTAAAATGGGTCGGAAGGAATATTTATTTACCAGCTATATATTGTCTTTATTTCGGCCCCATCAATTTTATTTTGGTTTACTGGGTATATCGTATATACATAACAGAGATATTTAGGTTTATCAACTTCCTTCACTCTCTCTCTCTTTCTCTTATAACTCACTGACATAGTGACACTCTTCTCTCTCTCTCACTGTAACTCATGTTGTGTTTTTTTTCTTTTTTTGGGTGTGTGGGGGTCGGGTAACTAGAGAAAACAGAAGAGAGAAACCAAGAGAGTGTGGAGAGACTAAGTCACAATGTGTCAGTAGTGCCTCTCAATCTTTTATCCTCCGTAGTTTGTTGTTCTGTATATGCACTAAGGATTTCATTGTCATAAATTATAATGTGCAATATATAATATTGATTATCCATTTAAACAACCACCATAACTTAAATAAGAAGAAAATATGGATATCTCAAAGTGCAGAAAAAATAAACCCATGTAATAGTTATTTTTAACAATAAACAAAATCCATTGATTCCAAGTTTTATGGATAATAAAATTGATTTATTTTATATCTCTGAATAATATTATATCAAAGCATTTTATTATTTCATAGACACCAACCAACACTATGGGTTTAAACCTAATCTTATTATAATTGATGAATATGGATAATCATGTATAAACCAAATGTGATAAAAGGGGATATGGACTTTATGGACTCAATTAGAACTGAAGTCAAAGACTTATATGCAAATTTGGTAACCTTATCTTTGATGGAAATGATAATGAATATGAGAATGAAGTCGATGGAGTTGATAGAAACCGATACCCCCTCTAACCATATATCAAACCGTTAACAAACAAAAATCCAAAGAGAATCTCCAAAAAAGAAAGAAAATCTAAAAATATATATAATACAATTTTAACCCTGAGATAAGCCTATATTTGTTATTGAAGAGCGTAGAAAAACCCCTAGACAACTCAATCATGGAATCAATAGAATCCCACTTAGAAATTCTAGAGACAAGGTATATATGCACAACATTTATTTATTGTTTTGAAGATTGTTGTAAATTATTGATTGAAATCGTAACTTTGAATTCCTTGTGAATATCATCCATACACAAAAAAACCATTCTGAATCATTTTTATCGTTTAGAATTATCAAAAAATTTATGATAACCTAATTGCCCTATTTTTTTATTTTTTAACCAAGGCAGTGACTAGATACAACCCATATATAAATTAAATACAACCCTCCTTTAAAATTATGAAATTTGTTAACTACCTTTTTATATGGGTAATAAAACTCATTTATGTCATCTTCCCTATTTATTTCTTTGCCGTATTTTTTTTAATCCTATAATAAAATCACCTTCACACTCTTTTTTTATTTTCTAGATTACAAATAGCATTTGTATAAATCATTAGTTTCTTTAAGAAAATCGTGTAACCCATAATCTCATCTTCGATTAGCATTACCTTTAGAAGTAGGATCTGGATGATGTTTTAACTTGAGGGCGTATTAAGGTAAAAAACAAAAACCTAAATATAGATAAATTTCCTAATGGTGAAGAACTGGATAAATTACAGAACTTATTAAGATTTCTAAATGAAAAAGTGTAAGTAGCTTGTGAATGAAATAGTGGAACTAAAACTGAGACCATGTCAGAAAAAAAAAAAGGCAGGGGAGGTGGGTGGTGGTGGTGGTGGTGATGGGTGGGTGGGGTAAGAATGAAGTACATGATTTAGAGAAGAATGAAGTAGAAAGAAATGTTTATTTATGATGAATGGATATGATACAAATTAAATGGAGTAGATACAGTCGAAGGAGTTGACTATTCAAAAGAAAACAAACACGAAAATAAGTTGAAGAAGGAAATGGACGATGAATAGGTGTTTATCATCTATATGAAAATAGGTGAACTATATTATAATTTTTAAGGAGAGGTTGTATTTAATTTTTATGTGGATTAGATTTAGTCACGGGCTTAATCAATTAGAAGCATTTATTTTACATTCATTTGACTAAGCTAATTCCTTTTGACTTCAATTAAAGACTTGTTTCCCTAAGAGGAAAGGTTATGGGGTTTTTAGCTCACCAAATTTTTTATTAAAATTAAGGTGTTCCATGATAAATATTTTTGTCTAACAAAATAAAATAAAAAATATGACGTTTTCGAGGACTATAAATTTTTTTTTGAGGTGACCAATAAAACAAAATAAGGTCACTATGAAGTAATATCAGTACACCCCTTATCCATATATATTTTTAATGACTAATATGTCCTTACTTAATTAGTGTTAATGTTGATTAATTAGTTAGTTAATTTGGTTATAGTTACTGTTAGATGAAGAAGTTTGGGAAAACTAGGTTTTACCTAAAATCAATAACAAACATAGATGAGTATGAGGAAGAAGTGAGAAACATCATGAAAAACCCACTTTGTATGCATTTGGATCGTTAAAAAAAATCATTTTTGTATGCATTTAATGCCATGGACGTCCCAGAATCGGTAGATAATCGAGTACCATATCTACCGATTATACACTCATGTGCCAAAATAATGGTATAATCGGTAGTCTCGTGATTTTTATTACTACCGATTGTACAAAATTCCCAGATTGAATTTTTTTGGGATTTTGATTTCATAATCGGTAGTTTAATGGAGTACCATATCTATCGATTATAGGTGTTGCCCCAAAAATGAATTTCTCAAAACTTACAAAATTTCTAACTCTTCATATTTCACAATCGGTAGAAATTGAAAATTTATATCAACCGATTGTAGCCAGAATTGAATTAAACTTTAAAATTTTAAACTTTGTAATCGGTAGTTTAAAGATCAAATTTATATACCGATTATACTTGTTTTTTTGTACAAAACTTTTCTTTCCATAATCGGTAGTAAGTGAACATAAATAACTACCTATTGTGGTTAATCGGTAGTACGGGAAATTAATAACTACCGATTGTATTTAATCGGTAGTATAAAAACATAGTTATCTACCGATTATGTAGATTGTACTTAACATCTAAATTCATAATACTATTTCAAGATACCATTTTCATCACTTACTACATATTGTTCAACAAACTTGTTCAAAAAAACTTAAAACATCTGAAAAAAACGAAACAAAATACATCATAAATATTCAAAGAGTGATCAATCTCATTGATCTCATGAAATTCTTTCATTCCTTGTTACTCTCGACTTGGTCCTAGTATCAACTCGCTTCTTCTTCTTCTCCTTCTCCTTAGGATCAGCAACAACTTCATTTTCCTCAACTTGACCTATGTACTCACCAGCTTTGTTGTAGTATGGTTTTACGCCTGAAAAGTCTTTCTCCCTGAAAAAGAGTGGAGGATCAAAGGTCGGATCGACCTCCATCATTCGAATCATTTCTTCCTTAGGTCCTTCATCCGAAGATGGAACTTCAACGTAGTTGAGGGGATTGTCAGGACTGTTCCACCAACTATCAGGATCGTTCATCATTTGTGAAAAACGTCAGATCATCCAGCATCATTGGTATATTTCTTCAGGAGTAACTCCTGTCGGCAAATTGAAAAGATGACTTTTAAGAATTTCAGCCTTTTCAGACGGAGAAAGAACTTCATCTCCATCCATAACCTTAATGAACATACCCAAACATGGATTATACACAGTAGCTATTATAAAATAAACAAAATCACATAATCGGTAGTTAAAATTATGCAATATCAACCGATTACACACAATCGGTAGGTCATGTTCTCAGTATATGTCTCATTATATGCAATCGGTTGAGTGTAGCCCTAAATGTTAAAACACAATATATAATTAGTAGATTAAATTATGCAATATTTACCGATTGTGCATGATGTTCTTCAGGAATGATGAACTCGAGGCATAATCGGTAGATAAAGTTCGCCAGATTTCTATCGATTATGCGTCGTTTTAGAAAATTATACAAAAGAATTATCATGATTTCTTCAAAGTAATGACTAAAGACATAAAAGTTCGATGTAACTTACCTTTTTGGGGTCTTTGAGATTGATGGAAGGTCATATCGTCGGAATCAGTTGATGAATCGATTTCAATGACTTTGGACTCTTCGATCACCATCTTTTCCTTTCCCTTCTTTGATTATGTAGGAAAAGTTTTTGGAGCCATTTTCAATGGAGAATGAGAAGAAATGGAGAAGGAAAGGGAGTAGAAGAATCGGTAGAGGAGAAGAAATGGAAAAGGAAAGGGAATAGAAGAATAGGTAGAGAAGGAAATAAGAAGAAAAAGAGGCTAATTAGGTTTTGTATTCTGTCTATAAATGGTTTTTTACATTATTATTATATTAATTTTTATTTTCATATTCTGTCTTGGAAAATTCCCTTCACCTTAAGCGGCGTGGACGAACCTTAAACGGGTTGAATCTGTCCTTCACCTTAATGAAATTGAAATGAGCTTTGTAACGGTAATTTGATCATTTCCATCGTCGCCATTCCTCGAGAGATCTTGCTATAACTTCATCATTAGTTTCACCCCTCAAACGATATCGATTGACAAGATAAGTTAAATTCACAAATGAATAACTTCTCTGCTTATACAATTAAATCGACAAAAAAGATCAGCTTTATTACGGTTATTGGGGTTTCTGGTGTCAACGCAAAAATGTTCGTGAATACTCTCCAAATAACTCATACTCATTACACCATTTTCATACGTTCTTCTCCTCGCCTCGGATAGAATTGCACATAGCGCCTATATGATGATTACTTCGATGTTGGAGAGTTAAAATGTATTGGAGATGCATAAATGAGAAGAGGTCACCCTCCTTATATAGATTAGAGTCTTAACGGCTCTTTTTTCCAAAAAAAAAGAGCCATTGAGGCCTGGTGTAACAAGAATGTACAGAAAATATGTACACTAAGTTCATACGAATATTAACAATTGGAAGTATCGGGATCACCATTATCTACCGATTTTTACAATCGGTAGTCTAATAAATGTTTTTACTACCGATTATAATGTAAAATGTGTCCAGAAACCAATCAGTTTCATCATCTTAATCGTACATAATTAACTATCGATTGTACTCAACAGGTATAATCGGTAGTCTTACAAAAATTCTTTACTACCGATTGTATATGTTGCCCCAAATTCATAATCGATTTTTTTTTTCGAATTTCGAAAATATTCAAACTCCATAATAGGTAGTCTTACAAAAAAAATTACTACTGATTGTATATGTTGCCCCAAATTCAAAATCGATTTTTTTTTCAAATTTCAAAAATTAACATTATCCATAATCGGTGGTATAGAAAAAAAAATTAACTACCAATTAAAAATGTTGTCCCAAATTCAAAATTGATAGAATTTTCAAATTTCAAAAATATTCATTACCCATAATCGGTAATCTAAGAAAATTTTTTAACCACCGATTATAAAAGTTGCCCCAAATTCAAAATTGAAAAAATTATCCAATTTTGAAAATAATCATATTCCATAATCGGTAGTCTAAGAATGTTTTTTAACTACCGATTATAACATAAATTGTTTCCAAAAACCAAGCAGTTCCATCAGTAGGTGTAATCGGTAGATAATTATCTACCGATTGTGGATCAACATGCTTAATCGGTAGTTGATATAAACCAAGTATCTAACGATTGTACTGTAAAAATTTCGACAAAGTTATTTATTAAAAATGAGTCTCTAGCAAATCAATCGATAATTCACAGACAGAAAATAAAATTCATTCATCATCCGTAAAGTAATCCATTCATCAGCCATAAAGTAAACATAATGTTATAACATTAAACAAGTTTGTTTCAATCGATAATGATGTTCTCTAAAAAGGCAACCAAAATCTAATTTCTAAATTTCAGTATTTCAGGGACAGTTATTTCAGTATCAGGGACATTGGTTTCACCATCAACGCTCGATGAACCACAAAATCTTTTACTGGGCTTTGCTGCTGGCCTCTTAACCTTGTACGAAGCTTTCTCCCCAAACTTACTTGCATAAGCTTCATTATCAATGTTATCTATTAGATCTTTATGCTCTTTTATCTTCTCAACTGACAAAGGCACTCCCGCCTTTATACACCCAGCAATCTTTTTGGAGAAAACGTAAATCTATTTTTCTGTTTTTATGCAATAACAATCAAACGATTATTATCTAAAATATTAAGCTGTAATATTAAAATCAAACGGAAAGACATTACGTACCAGCCTCTCATAACCCGAAGGTTTGTCTTTGATGATACAAGGATAATTGGAAACATTGATGGTCTTTCCTTATCTTCACGGATCACATGAGGATGAGAATGCTCCCGGTACCATTCCATATAGCCTGGATATACTTCATAACCTCGGTTGACAGGTCTCCCCACGTTGATCAAATAATGCATCATGTTATTCCAATCTTCAACGAATGGGTTACCAGAGTAAACTACTGTGATAGAGTCCTTACCACATATAGAATTCTCCACGTACAATTTGAACCTGCCACGCATATGACTCCAAGGTTCTTCTTGTACAAAACCGAGTTGACGCATCACCCTAAAAGCATTGTACATAACATATCTAGTGGGATGCCACAAGGGTCCATAGTAAAATGACAACTCGGACCTTCCCGCTATATATCCACTAGCCCGGTCTTCCTTGTATGGATCAAAGCATACATCTTTGGATGCCATCACGTCTAATTTCCTCCTCAAGGAAATCAACTCCTGCTCCTTAGACCTTGAACGGTTGTTGTCGAAGATGTACTTCCTCTGGCTGTTCCTTTCTCTTATATCGGATTCTCTTTGGCCAACTCGAGGGACGGGAAGTGGTCATAGATCCATGTCTAGTGTACATATCAAACCAAGTATGAGAAAATTCATTCTTAAAAGATAAAAAAATAAATGACAATCAAGCATCAATAGAGTTACCAAAATACCTGTAGTAGGCTCACGTTCCCGGCAATTTGGCTAGTTGATTCCCTCGATGCCTTTCTTACTCTTCCATCAAGAACGCATGGTATGCGGTGCCCCACGAGTAGCCAAGAACCTTATTGAGAGGATGCAATAGTTGTAGAAGGTTGGTGTATACCCGTTTTCCACTACAATTGGGGAAAATGACACATCCCAAAACACATAGGAGATATGCAGTGGCTGCAACATTCACTTCGTCGTTGCTAAGTGATGGATTCATTTCTTTTTTATCCTTAGTGCCTTTGAACATATTCATCAAGTGGACCATGTTGAACTGTCTAGTTTTGTAACGAAAGCACCAGTTGAAATCTTCGTCGAATGTCGCTCGATCCCAACCAAAACACTTCTGAGTGTAAAAATAAAGTTGTTCCCAGCTTAACTGCTTTACGTAATCAAACTTGACGGTTGTACCATGGTCATCGAGACTAAGAATCTGCACCACATCATCTGGGGTGATCGTCATCTCTCCAAACGGCCTGTGGAAGGTATCAGTCTCAGGATACATTCTCTCTATGAAGGCTGATATCGACACCCGGTCATGCTCTAACATTGAATTCTTGGCAGCAGTAGATAACCCCGAGTCAAAAATAATTTGCTTGAACCTTTCACACTCACCATCTAACGGACAGTCTTTTATATTTTTTGGTTCAGCTGTAGGTTTGAGTAGACGAACCGCATCAGAATGGTCCTAATATACACGACGAATTATAAAATAATTAGACTAACGGTTAACACTTCTACGAATAAAAATACAAAATCACCGAGAATTGTGTTTTATAATTATTACCTCAGTTGAATAAATTTCTTTGGCCCAAGAGTCTTTATATCCAAATAGCAGATCTCCTCCATCTCTTGGTAACCCAGGTATTTGGCCTGCTTCAATACCCTTCATCTTCAAAGAGGCGGGGACTTGGTGTCCTCCTTTCTTCTTAATTACCTTATTTGTACAATGTCCTTCTCCTTGTGTACCACTTGGTTCTCCTTCTTCTTGGTTTCTAACTTGTGGAGCACTTGGTTCTCCTTCTTCTTGGTTTCTAACTCTTGGAACACTTGGTTAAGTTCCTTCGGCGATAGAGATTCCGCTAGCGTTCCTTTCTCTTCTTGCACTAGCTGTTACTTTCTTACCCCCTTCACGACGAGGCCCTAAAATAATTGTATCTTGGGATTGCTTAGCTCGCCTTTCCCCAATAAAACAAAAAAAAACATCCATTTCCAAGAAGATATCATTTAATTACATCATAGTCGGTAGTCAATTAAACAAAGTAACTACCGATTGTGCATAATCGGTAGCTCGGGCTCTACATTATCTACCGATTGTGCATAATCGGTAGCTCGGTGATAAACACATATTTGTATCTAAATTGTGCTCAATTCTCTATTTTGTTAATGCTTGATTTTATACTATTTACGAATTTTTATGTCTTTGTAAGTATTTTTGAAAAATAAATATTTGTGAAAAAATCGGCTCAAAAAGTGATAAAGGCACACATGAAAAATTACTAAAGGCACCCTAGACAGTTATTAAAGGCACCCCTCTTTCAAAATTCAAAAACCGAAATTGGCGGGAAAAGAAAAGCTTTACGTGAGAGAAACTTTTGATTAGTTTTGAACCAAATTTAAAGGGTTTTAAAACTTGTTTTTGATAACCCAAATTGAAGAAACACTCAAGAGATGATCAACACACGTCAGAATGGGTGATTCACGCCGGAAAATATGGCTGAAAAATTCAAAATATGGCCGGAAAAGGAGTTACTCTCGGATTCGGATTATCACGTAATTGGAGTTTGATTTGGACTCTGCTTTGAGTCCTTATCGGTTAAGAAAGGTTCTTAGGGTTTACTAACCCTATATAAAGCAAAGAGGAGCAAAGAAAATCTAAGCCAGAGCCACCGAAAAAATTCCAGAAAAAAAAGCTTGCTGCTGGTGGGAAGAACATGAAGAACAAAAGGCTCCAGAGAACTGTCATTTTCTCTGTTGCACATTCTTTCAAACTTCTGTATCTTACAGAGTCCGTACTTTATTTCTATCTTTATCCACACAGAGAACACCTTCTGTAACGTTTATAAGCGTATCAAATTCTCTGTGTTACTTTTATTTCTTCATTTAAACACTTTTTGAGCTATGAAAACCTATTTTGAGAGTGTTTCCAACATGATGAGCTAATCACCATCACTGGGGCGACAAAGGAAGCTATTTTTCCAATAATAAAGTGGTAATTCTTATTTTATTTATTTTTTGTAATTTTTTTATAATTATTTGCTTTGAATTAAATTGAAAAAAAAAAGGTTTTTATCAATTAGTTGTGTTTTCTTTTTATGAGTCATCCTGGGCTTAGAGCTTTTGATGTCCCATGCTTTCGATTTACAACTATTATTTTGAAAACCTAACTTTGGCAATATTTGGATAAACCGAATATACGAGTTGCAAGATTTTTATCATTTGAAAAATTGGCGAATGGTGGAATCCTTAGTCTCAGTTCTTTCCACAAATTTGAAATCAATTTTATTTTAATCTATTTTACTTTTAGTTATTAAAAATTAGGTTTAAAAATTGAATCTTTACAAGTCTGAGTATCGATCCTTTTACCACTATTTTAAAATTACATCAATTTTTGGCGCCACCGACGCAGACTTGTCTTTAGGTTTAGAGTTTTAGATTTATTTTTAGGTTTTTATTTTAAGCATTATTTTTACTTTGTTCTATTTTACGTTTCTTTGGGTATTTCTCTTTTTGTTACAGGTTTTGGATTTTGGATTGAAAGGAAATTGAGCCAAAGACTTTGGTGATTAAAGACTTGGAGTTAAATCTAAAGCTTAAAGAACGGAAAAGAAGACAAAGAATTTTTTTTTTTTTAGATTTAATTTGTTTAGAAATATGTATTAGGAAATTTATTTCTGTAATTTTTCTTTTTGGACACTTTTTGGATTTTATTTTGGGACTTTGGACATTATTATTATTTTTAAACCCTACGGAAGGGTAATTTAAATATAAACTGCAACAGGGAAGGACGGAAATTACGTTATTATCTCGGCCACTCGGGTTCGTACACTGACACAGGAGTCGGTGGCCCGAGTCGACTACAACCGATTCATCCCCCGTCTGGTACGGGAGGTAAGACTCGATCAACCCAAAAATCCCCTGCAAGTGGGTTTACTGTGTTCCTTCTTGTGCATATATGTTGAGGACCTGAATACAAATTTACTTTTCTAGTAAAGGGCAAGAACTGGCCATACAAGATAAGGACTTGGATTTCAGCACTGTTTCCTTCTTGCCCGCTTTAGGAACACGTTACCAAACACGAACCTAAACCTTAAAATTTTGACTAGAAAGAGACCGATAGGGTAACGAGCTTATATGGAACTCATTCAAAAGGACTGTACTGGTTACTTTGTTAGCCTAACTCGAAGTTCAGGAAGATTATTTTAAGTTGATTATAGCCTCCTTATAACCCAGGGAAAAGTTGCCAAAAAGACAGGGTTATCAAAGCTTCTTAGAGTTTATCCTGTTTCTCTTCGACTTAATTTAATTCGGATCATTCTAAGAAGTTTGCTAAAACTGTAACTAGTTGCCTTTCGAAAGAATAGAAGCTGGTCTAGAAACAATCTAAGTGGAGCCATCATGTTTTTTGTTTTCTAGATTCAATAGGTTTGATTTGGTTGAGTCAGCCTTGCTTGTGATTGTTTAGAATTCCATTCTAATTAGGATTTATTTTTATTTATTTCTTAGTTTTTTTAGTGTATGCCAAGACCGCTCGAAGTCATCACTGAGCGATCTTGGAAAAGAAACACTCTAGGTCGTTTGATTAGTGACAACCCTAGTAGTTCTGTCCCTAGAAACGAGGACCTCGAAGACTCTTCTTTTGAGGGCCCTGTTTTTGAAATTTTCAATTTTGAGAACTTGACAATGTGTGAAGAAGTTACTTCTAGTCCTTTTATGCGCCATCAATGGCAACTTTAAAAGCTTTGTTGAACCCGACTAGAACTTCTCGTCCATCATGTATCAAGTTAGCTGAATTTAAAGCAAACTATGAGTTAAAACCTGGGACCATACAGACGCTCCCAATCTTCTTAGGGAAAGAAAATAAAAACCCTTATTTCCATGTTAGGGATTTTGAGGAAATATGCAGTACCATCAGGATTAAGGACCTATATGATGAATCATTGAAACTTAGACTGTTTCCTTTTTCACTAAGAGATAAAGCCAAATCTTGGCTATATAGTTTGACTTCCGAGTCAATTGAAACCTATGAACAACTTACATATGTATTTTTCCAGAAGTTTTTCCCTAGTCACAAAACATCATCTATTAGGCAACAGATTTGCACATTTGCTCAACAAGAGGGAGAATATTTATATAAGTATTTGGAAAGGTTCAATGACTTATTATCACAATGTCCTCATCATGGTTTAGAAAAAATAAGGCTAGTTCAAATCCTCTACAAGGGTTTAGATTATTCGACAACAACCATGTTTGAGTCTTTATCCACATGTGGGTTTGAAAATCAAACTGTCGATGATGCGATGACATTTTTGAGTGAAATCGTCGAAAAAACCCAGCAGTGGGAAAATAGTAGGGATCCCCGGAAAACAATTCTTCTAAGTAGAGGAAATGTCAATAGGGTAGAAGGATCTTTTGAATCAGATGCTAAAATAACAGTTATATCGAAAAAGTTAGAAGCTTTAAAACTGAGTCAATCTAGTTGTGAAATTGAGCCCAAATCATTTTGGGAAGGACAAACTGTTGAAGAGCAAGCCCATGCTCTTTATAATAACACTAGATTTGATCAAAAGTTTGACCCTTATTCAGAAACCTGTAACCCTGGTTGGAGAAACCATCCTAACCTTTCTTGGTCTAAGGGCCAGAGTCAAGGTCAGTCCAGTAATTCTAGGGTTCCCCCAGATTTTGGTTATACTAAGAATCCTTCGGGACATGCACAAGTTCAGAATCCGATAGATAAGACGATCATGAGTTTAACAGAGTCTGTCGCCTTATTAACTCAACACTTTATAGAGTTTCAGCAATCGGTTAAACAAGATTTAGAAGACAATAAAAAGATGATTCATGATAACTCTCAGGCTATTAATGATTTACGAACCTAGGATGGTCAAATCGCTGAGTCTTTGAGAGGAAGAGAAAAAGGTAGGTTTCCTAGTCAGACCCAACCCAATCCTAGAGGAATTCATGAAGTATCTTCTGGTGAGAAATCATCAAATCATGTGAACACAATTAGAACCCTTATGAATGGTAAAGTGGTAGACAACAAGATAACTTTGCCCGATAGTGAACATACTGTAGTTCACCCTTCTCAGCCAGTAGCTGTTGAGACTGATGAAGTCTCTAAAGAGTCCGATGTAGTTCCTCATAAACCAGATTTTGTGCCCATATCCCCCTTCCCACAACTGTTAGCACCAATAAAGAAGGAATCGAACTTTAATGACATATTGAAGGTTTTTAAGCAAGTCACGATCAACCTTCCATTATTAGATGCAATTAGGCAGATTCCTGCTTATACCAAGTTCCTTAAGGATATGCGTATGCGAAAGCGAAAGCTTAGTGTACCAAAGAAATCCTTTTTAGCTAGTCATGTAAGTTCAACTATCCAGAACAACACAATTCCTAAGTACAAAGACCCAGGTTCCCCAACCATCTCTTGTACAATAGGTAACTACCATGTTGAGAAATCTGATATATGTTTGTAAATAGTGGTAAATAAAGTATCGTTCGCTCGAACTTGTGAAGACTGAATTTAGATTTAATAAATTAATTTTAAACTAAAATCATACACAAAATATGAAAATAATATTAACAAATACTGAGGTTATGGATTTCACCATTAACCAATTAAAGTGCTTCAAACTAATTAATATTCATGTAATTCTTACGTTTAATTTGATTCTAAAATGTTACAACAAGTAGATTTTCAAAATAACAATTGTATTACAAAAGCATGGAACATCTAAAACCTAGGCTAAAGCATGTACCATCTAACGAAATCACAACTGCTTAACAAAAATCATTAAATCGATTTTCAACCAAGGCAAATAATCATAAAGAAATTGTAAAAATTAATTAAAATACAATTATACCATTTTTATTGAAACAATGGCTTCCTCCGTCACCTCAGCAAATGGGGTTTAGCTCATCTTGATCAAAACACCCTCAAAAGTTTGGTACATAGCTCAAAGTGTTTGAAAATAATGAAAAAAAATGAAAATAATAAAAACAGTGACTTTGCAACGTTTATAAACGTTACAGACTCACTGTTACAGAGGGATAACTATTTCCTAAAGATATACGTTGCAAATGAAGATATCCGTTGCAAAGTTAAAAGCTTTA
>JAJJMC010000896.1:5819071-5859502 GCA_023531435.1 Papaver californicum
GTGATCCCAAGTACTATCCACACTATGGTCATAGTAAGGGTGATGCCTGTTTTGAAACTCAGTAGGATATTCATTGTAATACCATCTCGATATTTTCTAACAAAAATTTCCTAATAAATTTACAAAAAATCTAAGAAAATAAATCCTAACAGGAAGGGGTTCTAAACATACACAAACAAGGCCGACTCAACCAAATCAAACCTACTGAATCTAGCAAACAAAAAACATGATGGCTCCACTTAGATTGTTTCTAGACCAGCTTATATTCTTCCAAAAGGCAACTAGTTACAATTTTAGCGAATCTCTCAGAACGATCCGAATTAGATCAGGTCGGAGAGAAACATGATAAGCTCCAAGGAGCTTTGATAACCCTGTCTCGTTGGCACTTTTCCCTGGGTTACAAGGTGGCTCTAATCAACTTAAAATAATCTTCTTGAACCTTGAGTTAGGATAATAAAGTAACCAAGAGACAAACCTTTTGAACGAGTTTCCTATAAGATCGATACCGTATCGGTCTTCTTTTTAGTCAAATTTTAAGGATTAGGTTCGCGTTAGGTAACGTGTTCCTAAGTCGGTCAAGAAGGAAACGGTGATAAAATCCGAGTCCTTCTCTTATATGGCCAGTCCTTTCCCTTTACTAGAAAATAAATTCGTATTCAAGTCCTCAACATATATGCATTACAAAGGAATACAGAAAACCCACTGACAGGGGATTCGTGGTTGATCGAGTCTTACCTCCCGTACCAGACGGACGATGAACCGTTGAAGTCGACTCAGGCCACCGACTCCTATGTCAGTGTACGAACCCGAGGGGCCGAGACAATATCGTAATTGTCGTCCTTCCCTGTGCAGTTTATATTTAATACCCTTCCGTAGGTTTTAAAAATTAATAATAAAATTCAAAATTTCAAAGTCCAAAGTCCAAAGTCCAAAAATAAGAAAAAAATATAAAAATACCTAAAATAATTACAATAATAATAATAATTTCCTAATACAATTTTCTAAAAAAATAAAACCTAAATTTTTTTAAAAATTAACTAAAAAAATCTTGTCTTCTTTTTCCGTTCTTTTCGCTTTGTCTTTGACTCCAAGTCTTAATTTAATCAATCAATATAAACTTTAGCTCCAATTTCTTTTTGATCCAAAACCTGTAATACAAAGAAAATACCCAAAAACATAAAATAGAACAAATAAAAATAAATAAAATAAAAATAAAACTAAACTAATTAATCTAAAAAAATTTATAAAAACAAGTCCGCATCGGCGTCGCCAAAAATTGATATGTTTGTAAATAGTGGTAAATAAAGTATTGTTCGCTCGAACTTGTGAAGATTGAATATAGATTTAATATATTAATTTTAAACTAAAATTATACACAAAATATGAAAATAATATTAACAAATACTGAGGTTATGGATTTCACCATTAACCAATTAAAGTGCTTCAAACTAATCAATATTCATGCAATTCTTACGTTTAATTTGATTCCAAAATGTTGCAACAAGTAGATTTTCAAAATAACAATTGTATTACAAAAGCATAGAACATTTAAAACATAGGCTAAAGCATGTACCAATCTAACGAAATCACAACTGCTTAACAAAAATCATTAAATCAATTTTCAACCAAGGCAAATAATCATAAAGAAATTGCAAAAATTAATTAAAATACAATTATACCACTTTTATTGAAACAATGGCTTCCTCCATCACCTCAGCAAATGGGGTTTAGCTCATCTTGATCAAAACACCCTCAAAAGTTTGGTACATAGCTCAAAGTGTTTGAAAATAATGATAACAGTGAGTTTGCAACGTTTATAAACGTTACAGACTCACTGTTACAGAGGGATAACTGTTTTCTAATGATATACGTTGCAAATGAAGATATCCGTTGCAAAGTTAAAAGCTTTAGCAACGGAATCTTCAAACTTTTCGCCACGGGATCTTCAACCTTGTCGGAACGGAATCTTCATCTTCTTCATCATGATCACGAGCAGAATTTTCTGGATTTCTTGATTAGCGATTTTGGAATCTCCAAACCCCCCCTCATAATGCTTATATCGACTCCCTATTTATATTAGAACACCTTCATAACCTCTTAACTTCTTCAAATCTTCAAAATCAATGAGAATAATTTCGGATGAGATATTTGTTCCTCTCTGTGATACTTTTTTGTTGATCCTGTTGATTATATATTGACTTTGTCAAATATTATTTCCTCTCAGCGTTATTCGAATCTTCCCATACTTCTGAAATTATGTAGGCAGTTAAGAATCACAGTTGATACTATTCCAATATGTTTTGAAAAGAATCCATATTTCATGCGATATTTTGGTTATTTTCAAGTTCCCTCATCACTTAAAATTCTTATTTATATGGCAAGAATATATTCTTGTCATAAATCTCAAAATCATCCCAAAATTCTCGATCGCAAATCCTAACAGGCGTGAACAAAATATTCCCGCCAAAATTATTTCTTTTGATTCAAATAAGAGTGGGTGCCATTAAAAAACACTAGGGTGCCTTTATCAATTGGAGGCGGGTGCCTTTAACACTTTTCTGTGGTGCCTTTAGTAAATTTTCCGGGGGGGTGCAAACATCACTTTTCGAGCCAATTTTTTCCATAAAAGTTTATTTCTCCAAATATACCTACAAAAACAATAAAATCACAATATAAGTACACAAATGAGTTCTAACAATATACAAATTGAGATCAAATAAGACACGAAAACGTGTCTATCAAAATCCTTACTTGACTTAGGAGCCAGTGTGAACTTACTTCTGTACCATGTGTACCTCCAGCTAGGCCTTGGTGATTTGAAACCTACTCAGATAACACTGCAGTTAGCTGATTGGTCTGTGAAAATTCCTCGTGGTGTCATAGATGATGTTCTTATTGAGGTCGATAAGTTTATTTATCCAGTAGATTTTGTTGTCCTTGATACCCAACTTGTCCCTGACCCAGAGAATCAGATACCTGTGATATTAGGTCGCCCATTTTTAGCTACATCTAACACGATTATTAACTTTCAAAATGGTATTATGAGCTTATCTTTTGGTAATATGACTATTGAGCTGAATATTTTCAATATTAGTAACCAACCACCTGAACCAGATGACACATGCATTGAATAGGTTAACATGATAGGAACATTAGTTCATGAGGCATTACCAAATACTTTGTTAGAAGATCCATTAGAGAAATGCCTAGCCCACTTTAGATTTGATGTTGACGATGATAGTGTTATTGATGAGGTGAATGCTTTGTTAGATTCAGCACCTTTGATGGACACTTATAATATATGGAAAACTAATTTTAAACTTCTACCAGTTTACAAGTCAACCTTATTTTCTTGTATAGAGGAAGCTGAATGTAGTTATGACCTTAGGGACTATACAATCCAACCAATAGTTCTTAGTCCATCTGAGAGTAATGTTCACTTTAAGTTTGGGGGTACCGATGATTCTTGTGATTGTCAAGTATCCCTACTTAAATTCCCTAACTTGGGACTTGACATTTGCGCCTTTACCATATTAAAAGATCATCTTCAAACTAGATTGCCTGAGCCTGTTGATGTCCAGAAAGAAACTCAGTTGTTAGAAACCCATCATCTGGTCGATGTGGTTTACCTAGGCAATAATACCAAGATTGACTTTGTTTTTCCACCAAAATATTTTTTTTCCATATGTGGGAACGTTAGAATTTCAAATGTGTCAGTCATTAAGTTTTGAGCCTAAGCCTAATTACTTTAGGAAATTAAAATCGACACATTTGCTTAAGAATGACCACCTTCATAGTAGTCAACTGTGTGAGTCAAATCTGATTGACTTTGAGGATCCATAATTATTCAGGTTGTTATGTGCTTCTAAGTTCTTAGTTGAGTTATTCCAGACTCTATAACCTGATCCTGTTGATCCTGCCTACGAGGAAATCCAGCCCATGAAAATATTTTATCTAGACCCTTTTATAGAGACTGAACCTGAACCACAGCTAGAAGTAGTTGTCTTAAACAGAAAACTAGATAAGGGTGTGCTCGGTTTGTTCATTTTCTTTTGCTGTTGCAGTTTCCTCTTATTTGTGATAGCACTATTTGATTCAGATAACCCACAGTTGTTCCGACTATTGCTGTATGATATCATGAGGTGACTAATTCTTTCTTAGTCTGGCTAAAGACTTTAAACTTATCACTTCTTGAGAGGTAACCCATGCTCATGTGACACGGTAATATCTTTCCTTAACTCTTTTCCTTCGATTGGTAACAATTTCTCCTTGTTCATGTTTTTAATCATTCATCTTTAGAACATTGAGGACAATGTTAGATTTAAGTTTGGGGGTATGGGAGAAACTTTATAGTGAAATAATAAAAATCCAAAGTCTAGAAACTTATGAACAATTCAGAATGACACTAACCATTCTAGGTAGATGGAAACTTAGCTCTTTTTCTATAGGAATTGGTGTGCGCAGTTAAATGGTCTATTCATAAAAGGACAGAGTTCAGGTGTTAGAAATAACATGATAGTTGTCACCATATCTCGGAGTCTATCTCGCCAATATCACTTTCTGTTTTTATTTTATTTTACAATTTTTGCGTTTCTCTAAGTGATTTGGTGGGGCACCAGTATCGAATTGTTATCACTGCCAGGATGAAGTAGAGTGTTTGAGATTATTTAGACTATATTTAATAAATAAATAAATAAAATCGAGTATTGACACTTTGATAGCAATATGTGTGTGTTATCCCTGTCCCCGTCTCCTAAGCAAGCGTGGAACGCAGGATCCATGGGAACCATCATGTATGATGCTGATAAGAACAATGCGCTTGGATTCAATTTGATCCAATCATGTTGTCAATACATTTATAATTGTTTTATTTTCAATAAATCGATCGCTGGGACCCTTGTATATACCAGTTGAATCGATATTAGTATTACGATTAAGACCATGTATCTCAATCCATTAGGGTTCATCCTGGTACTGACCTTCAGACAGATATGGGAAACACCGTTCACCTTAGTCAACATGCGCAAACTTCATTTTGTCTACATCCATCTTCTAAATCTTTTCATGTGATTGAACTTTGATAGATTCTGAGTATTGAGCTTGAACGACTATCTGCGTAGAGCTTTGTTTTCTTATATATGAATTTTAGTATGCTTGAGTAAAAAAATCGTGTACAACAATTAGAATCATATAGGGTAATGATTCCCAGAGCCGAAGAATTTAGTATGCCAACTAAATAGCTTTTTTAGTGTTTATCCTCAATCGTTCACGAGTAGCGAGAATTTGGAGTAAAGGTTTTGTGGGTGTACCTCTTGTAAACCCTCAGTAGACAAAGCTCGTCCACTAGGGACACCTAGGGGTTTAAAGGCTTATTACATATCCTAAATATAGTCGCGATTCCTGCGAAAGTGAGTCAGGATATTATTTTATTTTATTTTATGGATTAGATTTACTCGAGGACTAGCAAATAGTAAATTTGGGGGTATTTGATAGACACATTTTTGTGTCTAAATTGTGCTCAATTCTCTATTTTGTTAATGCTTGATTTTATACTATTTACGAGTTTTTATGTCTTTGTAGGTATTTTTGAGAAATAAATATTTGTTGAAAAATTGGCTCAAAAAGTGATAAAGGCACCTCCAGGAAAAATTACTAAAGGCACCCAGACAATTGTTAAAGGCACCCCTCTTTCAAAATTCAAAAACCGAAATTGGCGGGAAAAGAAAAGCTTTATGTGAAAGAAGTTTTAAATCAAATTTAAAGGGTTTTAAAACTTGTTTTTGATAACCCAAATTGAAGAAACACTCAAGAGATGATCAACACATGTCAAAATGGGTGATTCACGTCGGAAAATATGGCTGGAAAATTCAAAATATGGTCGGAAAAGGAGTTACTCTTGGATTCGGATTATCACGTAATTGGAGTTTGATTTGGACTCTTCTTTGAGTCCTTATCGGTTAAGAAAGGTTCCTAGGGTTTACTAACCCTATATAAAGCACAGAGGAGCAAAGAAAATCTAAGCCAAAGCCACCGAAAAAATTCCAAATATAAAAAGCTTGATGCTGGTGGGAAGAACAGGAAGGCTCCAGAGAACTGTCGTTTTTTCTGTTGCATATTCTTTCAACCTTCTGTATCTGACAGAGTCCGTACTTTAGTTCTGTTCTCTTCAGCCACACAGAGAACACCTTCTGTAACGTTTATAAGCGTATCAAATTTATGAAGCAGACAGAGTCCGTTCTTTATTGTTTCTGTTTAATTTTCTCTTCAGCCGCACAGAGAACAATTTCTGTAACGCTTATAAGCGTATCAAATTCTCTGTGTTACTTTTATTTCATCATTGTAAACACTTTTTGAGCTATGAAAACTATCTTGAGAGTGTTTCAACATGATGAGCTAATCACCATCACTGGGGCGACGGAGGAAGCTATTTTTCCAATAATAAAGTGGTAATTCTTATTTTATTTATTTTTCATAATTTTTTTATAATTATTTGCTTTGAATTAAATTGAAAAACAAGGTTTTTATCAATTAGTTGTGTTTTCTTTTTATGAGTCATCCTGGGATTAGAGCTTTTGATGTCTCATGCTTTCGATTTACAAATATTATTTTGAAAACCTAACTTTGGCAATATTTGAATAAACTGAATATACGAGTTGCAAGATTTTTATCACTTGAAAAATTGGCGAATGATGGAATCCTTAGTCTCAACTCTTCCCACAAATTTGAAATCAATTTTATTTTAATCTATTTTACTTCTAGTTATTAAAAATTAGGTTTAAAAATTGAATCTTTACAAGTCTGAGTATCGAACCTTTTACCACTATTTTAAAAGTACATCACTCGGGCTCTATATTATCTACCGATTATGAATAAAAATTGGAATAGAAAACTCTAAGCTATGGACACACATAATCGGTAGCTAGGGATATAGATTATCTACCGATTGAAACCATGTAAAATAATCGGTAGTTAGGTAGCAAATTAACTACCGATTAAGCCTAAATTTGAGTACAGAGATACATTCGGTAGATAAAGACAAATTCTAACTACCGATTATATGGATGTGCTTGAGGATTTCCGAACATTCATAGTCGGTAGATAATGAAAAATTCTAACTACCGATTAAGCATAATTTTTAGTTCAGGAACGTAATCGGTAGTGAATGACTAAATCTAACTACCGATTATGGTCGATGTACTCTAGGAATGAAGAACACGACCATAATCGGTAGATAAATACTAACACGAAACTACCAATTATGTGAAATCACCGAAAACCCTTAAAAATTCTATTGACGATTTCATTCGATTGAAGCAAAATAAACACAAATAATGGTAAATCCTTACCTTATTGGACCCATTATATAGTGCTGGAGAGGCTGATTGTCAGAATCAGTCTTCGTATCTAGATCATCATCTTCGTGTTCTTCACTATGTTCTTCAACGATCTCTTTATTTCTTATTCTCTCCATAAAATTTGGCCAATTAGTATTACCAGCTTGACGGGTTGTTTGCTTTTGTCGAGCCATCTTTAGATTGTAATTACGACGATGAATTCGTTTACGATGATACGATGAATTGGTTTACGGTTAACTGGTTTACGATTAATTGGTTTAGGCACAAACGCTAGTGTGAAAAGAAGAGAAGAATATGAGAAGAAGAAGATAATCCGTATAATAGAAGAAGAAGATGTTTTTTAGGTTTTTTTACTTTTATTAGTGAAAAGGGTTAAAGATATTTTTTAGATTAGTGAAAGGGAATATAATTATTTTTACATACCATTAGGCTATCCCATAACCACATCTATTGGATGGGTTTAAACTAGTCGTCCCAAATTCTTTTTTTGTAGCCCTCAAAAACGCTGGGATAAAAAAAACCATAATTACCATACTCCACAAGGGCCATGGAGTTCCCGTTTCGTCTAAAATAGGCTACTACAGGAGTACTAATTATTTTGAAACAATTATTTTACTTCGTATTCTATTTCAGATGAGTAGAGAGCACTCAATAGTGAACACTTTATGGAAGACAATTTATCGTATAGGTTTGAATGACATGTTATCCGCCCACTATATTTTCAATAACCAATATGGAACCTTGATTATCTATTTGCACTTTCAAAAAAATACATGGACGGAACACTGTCTGCCACTTAGTGTTTACCCTATTACTTCTCGTGTGGGGTAAGCAATGTTATATCATACTACTACTTCATCTAAAATGAGAAAGAATGTGTTGATGGTGAGTTTTTGACAAGGAATAAAATTGTAATATTGTTTTTCGCCTAGCTGCAAAATTTTGAAACAAATATATATAAATTCCTGACCCGACATCAGAATTAAGGATACATACTTCTATCTTACATTCCGTTAGAGAATTGAGACTGCATGTTCAGCTATTAGCTACAGTATCTCTGTAGCTCATTTGCATATATATGCACCATAAATATTTTGGGGCTTTACCCAGCTACACCCTCGTTATTTCATGTGCATTCATGTAAACTATTTGTATTAACCAGAATATACTAATTATACAAAATCACGAACATTCAGAATAGAGGCTATGGCATATCTGAATAAAAACACTAATTAGATACATATCATCTAATTGCAGAGTCGCATCAAGCATTATTTCATGTTGCAAACTTCCACGGCTAAATCTCTTGAATATGTTTTGTACTGCATAAAGTTAAGCATAAATGCTAACATTAAATCTTATACAACTGAGAAACCATAAACAGGCCATAAATATGGTCACGACATTAATGAATTTCAAAGCTAGTGGTGCATAGGAAATAACCATGGCACTAGCATGTACCATCCTTAGCAAGCCCTATCCACATTCCCAACACCAATAAGTAGCGCACACATGTGCTAAAAGGCCAGGAAAAATCCAAACAAATGCCAACGCCAATAGCGCACGGGTAATGGTCCCAGCACCAGCAAAAGACAGAAAAAAAACACCAAA
The DNA here is from genome assembly GCA_023531435.1 of Papaver californicum. Lineage (NCBI taxonomy): Eukaryota > Viridiplantae > Streptophyta > Magnoliopsida > Ranunculales > Papaveraceae > Papaver > Papaver californicum. The sequence continues at coordinate 5,828,038 of JAJJMC010000896.1, forward strand.
CACAAACTACAAGTACTTCTAGCAACAGTGCTAGTACCAGTGCAATGATTGGCGCTGCTAGCAGCAGTGCTAGCCCTAGCCCTAGCGCCCCTTTTCCCTATTTTATTTTTTTTCCTTTTATGCTTCTGTCACGTTGTCCTCTTCGCTCGTGCTAGTGTTATTTCTTGCTTGCTTGACCTAGTATAATGCTTGCACCATCACCTAAGATACAACCGTGACATTGATAGGTGCTAGAAATACCACGGTCAAGCATGTAACATTTATATGCATCATTGTCGCTAGTACAAATTGTATGTTGCAAACATAACACAAATATGCCTTTGGCATGCTAAGTTGGTATAGAACTTACTAGTAACATTCTGTTACAACGAAACTCAGAGTCCATGACTCCACTAACTCTTACGAGAAATCAAAATATATTACATTGGGGGCGGGCGGGCGCGCGGGCGACTTCAGGGGGTTTTGGTCTGGTGGTTACATCAACATGCGGCGTGGTAACACCCCATGATGAGAAAGTTACAAGATAGTGGTAAGGTTGAAGCAGTTGATAGAGTAATAGTTTCCCAAAAATTCTAAGGCGGTTATACCATTATCCCACAACTTTCATCTCTCCAACTATTCACTACCCATACTACTTACAAGGAAATCGTGTGTTCCCAAACTATTTTAAATAGGCTACTTAGCCATTCAGAAAAACAGGACAAGCTTAGCGTTCTCATAAGCTTTGTTATTCTCCTCCTTTGCACATAATTCCTTCAACTTTCTTTGCTTCCCTCCCCTAAGATATACCTATTCCCTCTCTTTGTGGCCGAAGTAGGACTATTATCGTGGTTTAGGCTTTTCTTATACGATTTTGATTTCCGAATCTAAAGAAAGTACCACAACAGTACATTTGTTTTTCCTAGGAGCAATTTTTAAGTACTAACAATTGGCGACCATAGTGAGAGATCAATCTCTCGGTCACGAATCCAATTCTTTAACCGTTTGAAAATCAATTCTTCAATCACCCAAAAATGGTGGATCTTAGGTCAGGATCAACAACCAATCCCAATTCAGGTTCAAAAACCACTACTAATACCGAAAACACCAGTGGTGTAACTCTAGAAATCATAACTCAAAACACCACCACTGAAAATACCAACACTCCTCTCCATACCACTAAAACTGCCAAAAACAAAGAGCAGGCACCACCAAATATAGCTAATTTGATGAAGCGACAGGAAACCTTGGATGAAACTCAAGTAGCCATGACCACTACCCATAAGAAAGTTCTTAACTTTCTTAATACTTTAACGGAGTAGTTATCACCGGAGCAGCGTCATCGTCAAATGGAGAAAGCTAAGAACACAACTGCCGACGGTGCTAACACGTCAAGAGATAACGCCCAAGCAGATGATGAGGTACATGTCATCACCGAACGTGTACCAGAGAGGAGTCAACAACAACAAAACTTTGTCACTCTTGAAGACCTGGAAAGGCTCATGCAAAACTGTGGAAAGGAAGATTCATTTTCATTCCATCAACATCAACCCCCTTACCCGACTGAAATTCAGAGGATTGCACCGCCAAACAGATATTTGTCTCCTTCATTCTCATTGTACGATAGCCCCGGGAGCGCTCGAGAACATGTTTCTCGATTCTTGGAATCATTAGGAGTCAATGAATATAACCAAGTGATGCGGCTCAAGGAATTCGCCAAATATCTTACATGGAGAGCTTATACCTGGTACAACAACCTCGCCCCCAACAACATCTCTAGTTGGTCCAGATGGTCAATGCTTTTTGCAAAACGTATACTTTGTCTATGAGGAAATCACTTTCTCGGACCTAGGAAGAATGTTTCATAGGAACAACGAGCACCCCAATGAATATGTAAAGAGGTTCAGAACACAAGCTCTCGACTGCCATGACCAGAATGTAACTGAGCAACAATTTGTGGAGCTTTGCGTTAATGATATGATTCCTGTTTATCGTTCCTTATTAGAAAATTTACGATTTCAAACCTTCTCTGAGCTACATGAGGCCGCCAAAAGATCAGCAACAACTGCTCCAGCCTTGTTAGAAATAACGAGGCCCGCCAAAGAAGAAAGCCATAGAGACACCCGTGGAAGTAGACGTCTGGTAAACAAACAACATTCTACCCAACATTCCATAGGTTTTGTTACCCAGGAAGGGGGAAAGATGAAGGCAACATCTCAATCAACGTCGCAGACTAAGCGTGTCACGTCGACCCCAACAACAGCCCCAACACCAATTTAAGGACAAGGCTCATTCAAGAATCCGCGTCAAGCACACCAAACTAATACAGATATAACGATCCCAGACTTCCCCTTCCCTATGGAGGAAGTCCTCGAACTGTTGGAATTATGGATAGAAAATGGAGTTATCAAGTTACCACCTATGTGACACCCACCAACCGAAGAGGACATGTCATATCCAAAATAATGTCATTTCCACAGATTTGTCATCCATTCCACCAGTGAATACAATGGTTTAAGCCATATCTTCAGAGAAAATATCGACTCAGGAAAACTATGCCTGGGGACTGAAGGTGTCCACAAAGATCCCCTCAAGGTTAGGAACGTCCCATCAAATCTTGAGGACTTGACCCAGATATCAACCATATTCTGACTCGGCGATGTGAATGGGAAGTTGTTCCTTTTCAAGATTTTATCAAATGGGTATGGATTATCTCTACTGGAGATAAGAAAGTTAGTAACCCGGTTATTCAGAAGACATATCATGAATTTAAGGGGCATGAACCCAATTCCTTCCATGTCGGGGATACGATGGAGAAAATTACAGCCTCTCCTTAAGAAGAACCGTATCTTGTCATTGAAAACTTGATCGACGGATACTACAAGCTTGTCAACACTGACAAGCCAGAAGGAGTGATCGTACATGTCAAGTGGCTTAAGGCTCACGACGCTTAAAGCAGTCTACCACCTCCTCACAATATTTCCTTGTTTTATGCATCCTCCAAAATGTTACCAAAATCTTGCATTCATACTTAGAATTTCAATTTATTAATCAAGCAAAGTATTGTTTCTTTTCAAAAAAAAAATATCCTTGCAAATTATTCAAAAATCTCTACCTACTCAAAGTCCCAAAATAAAAACACAAAAAAAGCCATATGTCTCAAAACCTATAAAAACTTATAAAATATAGAAAAAATCCTTGAAAACCGGTTCATCTCAAGGATCTCAATTGCGAGACTCAACTCATGAGAAAGCCTCTCAATTTCACATCTATCCTTGGCGATTGTTTCCAAATTAGAAGTCATGCCTCCCTCCTGCAAACGCTTCTCAATAGCTTCTAAGTAACGGCGAAGCCATGCGTTATTAAGCTCATATCTTTCAGCCTCCTCCAAGGCATCCTTCCAGTCTTGAAGCACTATCTCAGAAATTTTTCTACGGGGAAGAGAAATCATCTCATGTACAGTTACAGCAACACAGAGACATTCTTCTCCAGAGTATGATAGGTTTTTGGGATACCTACAAAAAAATGGCCAAACTTCTTTCATACTTTGGTATACAGCTCAGCATAGGCGGACGGGATAGTGAAACCTTCAATGCACATGTATTCATGTTGAATCCTATCAAACTGGAAGTCAAAGCTAACTCCCGCTTTCAGATACTCGGCCAGAACAATCTCCATCGTATCAGCATTCTGCACGATGACACCATTCAGAGTGATTTCTTCAACAATCGCATCATGGAGGGCTTGCTCATGGTTCTGAGTTGGAAAAGATACATCACCAGCATCACGGTTCATGGTAATCTTCAATCCTTCATCTACAAGTTCTTCTCTCTATTTTGGTCCGTTCCCACTCAAAAGTAGAGACATTATAGATATAACGAGTTAAAATATCTCGAGCACAAGGAATTGAAGCACAAATCATAAAAAATAATAAAATATGTCCATTAGAAACCTAAAAATTCATTAAAAAGTTTTTTGGGTCATGGCATATGGTTTAGAAAGGATATGTGTCGTCTTGCAAAATTGTCGTCAGAAACGTTTTTACATAACTCTCCGGAAGAACTGAAACTGGCGCTGATTGGTAAGGAATTCGGGGGTGATTTATGTACCAAATGATTCATACGGATGTCTACTATAACATTCTAAAAGGATATGCTAATCGGATGAACGAGATAACAAGGGAGGTTAAAACGCTCAACTACAGGACAACTGAAAACCTACAGAATTCTACCTGAAAAGTTCTCGACTCTCGGTGTCAGGTATTTTTCACCTATCAAATTGACTCCAAATCCAAAAATTATGTTTGAAAAGTTATCTCTTCTTCTTAGATAAAGAATGAGAGGTCAACCACCTCATTCCGATTTCGGACGCAGATTTTACAGCCTTTACGACAAGAAGACATGAATCTGAAATTTTCCAATGACGAAAATCGCCAAAATTCTTCATGAAATCACCATGATTTTACACTTTTGGTGGTCTAAGAACTATAATCATATTATTATGATCTTAAAGCAATGAAATAAACTTACTTGGAGTTGTGACAAGCCATCGAAAGCAGAAGACATCTCAAAATGTGACTCGCCACAAAGTTCTTCGTTTTCAGCTCTGGATTCTTCAGTCTGGAACGATTCTTCAGGTCCATTGTCATCTCGGCCTTCTCCCTCAGTACTTCCAACCACAAAGGTACTTTTTGATAAAATGGTATCCATGTTACTAGGGATCTAAGAATAACGATTATTCATAAGAATCAGAAATTCATCAAGTTCAGTAAAACAAAAGATTATATGACTTGGATATATTCAAAAGAAAGTCTACTTACAACATAAGGTGCCGAAACGACAATAACATCTAGGACACCAAACTTGAAAGATTAAATATCCAAGTTACCTTGACGAGTCATGCTCCAAGACTATGTAAAGGTGCTCGTCAGAATAAGATATAGATTTATTTCATACAGAAAGGAAGAGTAAGAGAAAACACAAGACGCTTACCTTCTTCCAAGGACGGTCTCTACTTCCAGGCATTATTACGCATGGTCCTTTATCCCCAGACTGAGGAGTGACGTTCGTCACAATATCACATGCAAAGTGCATTAGGAGCCACGAATGCAAGAAACAAATTAAACACTTAATTACTGAGTAAAAATGATGATTAAACGGAGGATGATTTGAGATACCTGTTTCAAGTTGACGATCGAATCATTTGTCGCTCCAAAAGTAATTTTCAAGTTCGGCTGAGATGCTAACTCCTTCCCAGAAGGCTCACCGCGTACATTAGAAGGCTCACTAGACATGAAGTTCTTAAGGAGGGTAAGCTGTGTGTTCTAGAAACTGGCATATTTATCAGTGACACGTCCTATTCTATCGTCTTGGAGGAAAGAAATGTTTTGAACAGGAATGGTATGGGCACCCTTGGTCGCTGAAGCACGTCTATAGGAGGCATCTCGGTACGATAACAAGGAATAGACTGATCAAAGCCCATTTTCCGATACGCTCTATCGATGCTATAATTCTGCATGACATAACTATCGGAGCGAACAACAAGAATATACCTTGGAGTGCAACTATTCATATAAGTGGACTCACCAACTATAAAAATATTACCCTCATCACTTGGGCCAGAGCATAGGATGATATCAGAGCTCTCAACAAGGATTCCGGTGGAATCACATGTGGAAGCCTCAAGCCCCAAGGTCTGAAATTCACCTTTTTTCTCATTGTCCATTAAACTAATAAGTCTAACCAAAAAAGCTTTCTTCTTACTCCAACGGATTATTCTAGCATACTCTATCTCTGCACTTGGATAAATAGGCTTGGCCTTTGGCGCATATTCAGGAAAATATTCTCATAGCCAAGCTTTCATAAACATAACATGGATAAAAGACTCTACCTTGGCATGGACGTTGGAAATCCTCATGTCATGAATACAAAAATCCAAATGAGAGTATAAAGATCCTAAAAACAAATTACCAAGAGGAATAATCTTTCCACCAGCAAGCGCAACATCAATTGACACAAGTGAAGGCTTCAATTGACCTCCAGGAGAATATTCGAACACGTCTCTCGAAAGCCAAAGTACAAGGAATGAAACAATGCATGAAGGATCATCAACAACAAGGACGTTAACGCTCGTACTTCCGTTCCACTAGTAGTCAGCCCAAGACAAATATTTTTTGTTATTGCAACGACCAGAAATCTGTAACATTTCTATTTTTTGAATAAGGATGGCGTCATATTTCTTCTCCTGCTCAGACCATTCCATTGGAATACTACCAGCAATGGGCAGTTGCAACAAGACCGCCACGTCCTCCAAGGTGATTGTTAACTTGCCCCAAGCGCATGCTGCTGAATGAACTGGACTGCACCAACGAGAAGCAAATGCAAGCAGACACTTCGTGTCCTTATTAATTCTCAAAGTCTCAGAAACTCGAACAACATGGAGTATCTTAGCATTTTCTAGAACCAGCTTCACTTGAGGATTCTTCATCATAACTTTAGCCCATCATGTCCATTTAGACAAAGGAGTTTGGAACGTCTTAAAATCAACAAATGAGGGCATGTATTCTTTTCTCTGCAAGCATCACCTGACAAAAGCCTGCAGATAAATACGCTGAGACTGGGGAGCGCACTATTGATGTTTAGAATAAAATTACTAACATAACCAGGGTCAACAACCTCTTCATCACAGAATTTATCATCAATGCTGGGCACATCGTCTAGATAAATAACATCATAATTTTTGCTTCCGCCACGACTAGAAATCGTGGTATCATTATCTTCATGATCCTTAGACATCTACAACGGGTTCAAATAATATCTACATCAACAATTGGACAATCATGCACAAGCATCAAGGAAAATTACCACAAACCCAAGCGTACATGGTTAAAGCTTAACTTGCATTGAAGCCAATGAAGAATTATCACAATCAGAGACAACAATTGCGGGATCGGAGTTCACCTGCAAGATGCTATCATGAGAAGATCATTATCAAGTCAATAACATGCTTATTCAATGGAGCAAGCAATGGTAACTGAACTTGTGAGTCAGTACTCACACCAAAAGAGAAAAAGGGGAAGAAATATGTGAGTAGTCATTCACATAAAAAAAGCTTCACGTAAATATTCACGTAAAAAAAAGGATTACCTAAAGACGACCGAAAATTGTCCAGAATGGTCGTCAGCGGTTGATCGGCTGGTGACGTCGCTGGCAAGGCAGAGTTGCTGCAGCCGATCATAAAAAAAAAGAAGAAAAAAAAAGAGAGGAGGTGTAAGCGTTTGTGGCAATGGAGAGAGAACAAAAAAAAATAAAAAAAAAAATTATCTCCCTTTTATAGTTATTGGTTTCCAAATCTAGGTCAAACAAGGGTTTTCTCTTTAAAGCCATGGTCCCGTGCTGCACACGGGTGGTCTCCCTGTCATACAAATCAGCCACTCTTCACTAGCTTATGCTCTTCAAACAATGCTCTATCATCCTATAAGCATTATTACATCAACTATTGCAACTTTAGCGATTACTTGGCATCTTTGGAGCGTCCTCAAATCAAAATTCCTAGTGATATCTGGCAACTAAACTTGTTAATTTATTTTTCTTACACCATTAAAAATTACCATCTAGTGTTTACCACAAAATATTACTGTTCCACGCTAAGCAAGGGACTTAATGTTGATGGTGAGTTTTTGACAAGGAAGAAAATTGTAATATTGTTTTTCACCTAGCTGCAGAAGCATGAAATAAATATGTATAAATTCCTGACTCGACATCAGAATTAGGGATACGTACTTTTATCTTACATTCCGCAAGAGAATTGAGAAAGTGTATTCATCTTATAGCTACATTAGCTATGTATCTCTTTTGTATATATATGCACCATATAAATTTCGGGGTTTTACCCAGATAAACCCTCGTTATTTCATGTGCATCCATGTAAACTATTTGTATTAACCAGAATATATTAATCATACCAAATCGTGAATATTCAGAATAGAGGCTATGCCATATCTGAATAAAAACGTTAATTAGATGCATACCATCTAATTACAGAGTCGCATCAAGCATTATTTCAAGTTGCAAACTTCCACGGTTGAATCTCTTGAATATATTCTGCATGCACTGCATAAAGTTAAGCATAAATACTAACATTAAATCTTATACAATAGAGAAACCATAAAAAGGCCATAAATATGGCCATGACATTAATGAATGTCAAAGTTAGTGGTGCATAGGAAATAACCATGGCACTAGAAGGTACAAGCAATATCCACATTCCCAACACCAATAAGTAGCGCACACATGTGCCAAAAGGACAGGAAAAATCCAAACAAATGCCAACGCCAATAGCGCATTGGTAATGGTCCTAGTACCAGCAAAAGAGAGAAAAAAGACACCAAAGACAAACTATCAGTACTGCTAGCAACAATGCTAGTGCTAGCACCAGTGCAATGATTGGCGCTGCTAGCAACAATGCTAGTGCTAGCGCTAGCTCCGGCACCAACGCGGGTACCGATAACAACAATGCTTGCACTAGCGCTAGCACCCGTTTTCCATATTTTCTTCTCTTTCCTCTTGTGCTTCTATCACGTCGTCCTCTTTGCCCGTGCCAGTGCTATTCCTTACTTGCTTTACCTAGCATCATGCTTGCACCATCACCTAAGCTACAACCGTTACATTATTAGGTGCTAGAAACACCACGGTCAAGCCTGTAACATTTATATGCATCATTGTCGCTAGTACAAATTGTATGTTGCAAACATACCACAAGTATGTCTTTGCCATGCTAAGTTGGCATAGAACTTACTACTAACGTTCTGTTACAACAATACTCAGAGTCCATGACTCCATTAAATCTTACGAGAAATCAAAATATATTACATGAGGGGATTCTTCATGGGGTTTTGTTCTAGTGGTTACAACAACATGCGACGTGGCAACATCCTATGATGAGAAAGTTATAAGATAGTGGTAAGGTTGAAGCAGTTGATGGAGTAATGGATTAATGGTTTCCCAAAAATTCCAAGGCGGTTATACCACTATCCCACAACTTTCATCTCTTCACTACCTCCACTACTTGCAAGGAAATCGTGTGTTCCCAAACTATTATAAATAGGCTACTTAGCCATTCAGAAAAACATAACAAGCTTATCATTCTCATAAGCTCTGTTATTCTCCGCCTCTACACACTATTCAATACACACATTTCCTTCAATCTTTTTTGCTTTCTTCCCCTAAGATCAACCAATTTCCTCTCCTTGTGACCGAAGCAGGACGGAACGATTATATCGTGGTTTAGACTTGTCTTGTACGATTTTGATTTCCGAATCTAAAGAAAGTACCACAACGGTACATTTGTTTTTCCTATGAGCAATTTTTAGGTACTATCCAAATGTGAAAACACTCATTCCCATATCCCATACTCTTAAGGATAATTTTTTTAGAAGAAAACTTAAAGATTTTACATGCATTATTCATAAAATATCTACAATAATATTGCAGTGAAGAATTCTATTTGACGCCTTTGAGATTGTTGAAAACTTAATAAAATCATTCAAACTTTCATTTCTAAACAGTTTTTTCTTTTTGGTAGAGATGATTTAATTTTGGATCCGTTAATGTGTTATATTCAACAATATTCTTGAAAATAAAGAAGTGGTATAGAGTGGAGACTCAAACCATATACTTCATTGTAGGAAATAAAACAAAACCAATTATTAACTAGTCTATTTTTCTATCTCTTTGTCACTTATAAGGGATTTTGGATGGTACCTTGAGTGAACAAAATCCATTAATTATGATATTAAAGCATAGTTATATTTGTTATTGTTATATAAAAATATATGATTACCCTAAGTAGGATTACATTATGGCCATTCATATCATGTACATTCACACATGCACACATCCCAAACGTGGAATATTAATAAGTGAGTTTGGAAATCAAGTAACATAAAAAGTAAATCTAAATGTGGAACCAGGCAATCCCAATTTTTTTAACCACATTGTATTAAATAACTCTTTGGATATCTTATACCCACGTGTAATCTCTATCTAGTTTATAATAAAATTTCATGCTTCAAAAAAAAAAAGTAAACCTTTAATTAATAAATGATCAAATGGATATTAAATAAGGATGTAAAGAACACAAAAGAACCGTGTCATACACGTTCATGGATAAAACGGTAATCAACCTGGATATGTTTGGAACTAGAGTGATTGACCGTATTGTCACTCATATATATAACACTGACACTATCACAAAAAATATAGGAGCGCTCGACAAAGATAAACTGTTGGAACAATTGCTGATTTCACACCTGCAAAACAAAGATTAAACACAAAAGGGATGAAGGCTGAGTCACGACCAGGTCGCTCTCTTTAAGACGTTTCGTGGCTCTGTCTTGAGTTTTGTGCAAGCAGTTCTTTCTTCGTCACAACGTCCCCATGATAAAACAGCCGAGAAAACTCTTTTTCCATCTCTCACGCACACAATGAAAGATTGAACACTCTCACTCTTTCTAATCTTGCTTAGAAACCCTAGTCTCTTGATTCTCAAAAAAACTTGTTTTTTTTGTTTCTCTAATTCGGTTTTTCATTGCCCCAAAAAGAAAATAAAACGAATCAATAGAGAATTATTGCAATTGATGGAGAATATATGTATACCATAAAACAGTCCCAAAACGGATAAATAATTAACCATAATTAAAACGTAATTAAAGGGAATTAAAACCGTTTTTGAAAATCATTTTTTAAATAAGCAAAAATTAAATTTGAAATTCAAGAGACCTCAAGGCCCCGCTTCCGGACTAATGGTACGTGCACATATACACCCAATCAGTAGGGGAGGGGATTTGAACTTGTAACCTTCCTTACAAGGCCTAAAATCCTTTACCATTAGACTAGAAGTTATATGTTGATATAATTGTAGAAGGATTTTTTTTAAAAACATATATCCCAACATAAACCCAACATAAACCCAACGAACCGTGTAACAAGTATTGAATTCATATCACATCTACAACAACCAAAACGATAACACGATGTTCTGCTTTTGTGCTAGAACGAGCAACCATGGGTTTATTTTTGAAAGACCAAGCAAATAAGTTACCGCCCAAAAATGTACAAGTATCCGTAATGGACGACAATCATCAATGTTGCCAGCCAAACCAACATCACTAAAACCACGAACAGCGTGCGAAAAGCCTGCAAATAAATAAAGAAAATTAGTGGGTCAAAGTTCATGCTACAACTCGGAGTACCATTTAAGCATTATGAATTACGTTTCATTGAAGGAAAAAAGTGATTATCTTTTGGAGATTCCATAAACTGATAAACTTGATTAACAACATAACTAATATAGAGACGAGTTATGGTTGAGTATGGTATTATACTATGCTACAAGGTAGCATCTTGAAACATAAAACCATCAAAGGACAAATAAATTAACCAGCTGGTTGTATGGGGGTTAAAACGGGTTTGGAGTTTAAAATATCAGCACGACGAAGAATATCAAATTTATATCAAGTTTAACTTAAATGTTTACCAGAAGAATCTCGTTTAGCTTTCATGCCCTAAAAATACTGAAGATCACCGATATCAGACACAAAAAATTGTTTACGTAAATCAAAAAATATACTCCCTTCGTTTTAGGAAAAGAGTTATTTTTCCTATTTGCACAATTGTTAAGGCAAGATAAGAGAGAATAACTTTTGTAATTTATTTCCAGATTTACCCTAACAAAAAGTTTAATACTACATGTATCTTTATAATGAGAATAATAACATTTCTTAAAATAATAAGGGTAGTTTTGAAAGTTTGTTATATTGAAAATGAAAATAACTCTTTTGTTGGAACAAAAATTTAAAGAGAAAGTAAGTCTTTTCCCAAAACGGAGGGAGTAGTATTTAAACCATAAAAATCAAAGTTGGTAATAATAATATCATCTACGTAAAGAAAGAAAGAGAACAAATATAACCGACAAAGAAGAACAAACAAAGGGAGTAAGTGTAAGAGCGAAAAACATCAAATCCTTAAGGTAACTAATGGATCGATGGAATCAAGCACGGGAGCCTATTTGAGATCAGAAAGAGCCGAGTGTAGCTTTATAGGGAAATTTTATCCACAAAACCAATAGTTTGTGCCATATTAATATTTATATTAAGATACCTGTGGAGAAAGCCATTTTTGACATCGAGTTGTCTTCTTGACCATAACACGAGAAGGTTACACTAAGGACTAAACGAGTTATAACGGCTTAACAACAAAACTAAAAGTCTCCTCATAATCAAACCAAATTGTTGATAATAACCTTTAGCTATTATACGAGCTTCGTAATGATCAATACACCCACCACCCACGCCATTTTTGTTTAATCTGATAGACTCATTTACAATCAACAACATTCATATAAGACGCATGATGAACAAAAAGTCATGTCGGTTGAATTGAGGCGCATTAACCTCATCAAGCATCACTTCTTCCACTTTGCATTTTTAGAAGCAACATTAAAAGAAATAGTTCTAGAGGTAAATTATTTAAATATGCAACAAAACAAGTTGCAATGCGATGTTCAACAACTATAAGGGAAAAAAGGGATTTTTCGTTTATATACACCACATTTAGCTCGTGTCAGTATAGTGTGCAGGTACTAACAAGCAGTAAATAACTAAACGAGGAAGAAAAGAATGAAGATGATCCCGACGAAGGAGAAGAACAATCAGCGGCAGGTGATAAATGTGTTATATTTACTGATAGAGATGATACTATATCACTATAATGATCACGGGATAAAGAGATGAACAAGAAGCTGACAGCGACATAGAGGAGGACACTAAAAGAGTTGGATAACCATTAATACTAGAATGGGATTTTAAAGAATACGAAGGAATAATGAATGTCAATAAAGGAAGTGCTAAAGATAAATTTAACCACAGGCGCATATTCAAATGAAAGGGTGGGAAAAACAAATAAATGGGACCAAGTATAGGTAAGTCATCAAAGATAACATGCCAAGAAATATAAACATGATTGGTAGCTATATCGATACACTTCTACCTGCTGGTTTGATAAGCCATCATATTTTAATATCCCAAATCTAGGTTTTTTTAGTCTTCGAATAAACATAACCTAAGATAAGCCTAAGTCTAACTCCCTTTCGTAGGAATCATAATTACACTGAACATGTTCAAAAAAATTTTAAACTCCCTAGGTGATTTTACTAGACGAGTATAGTCTCACGACGTTTTAGAGTACTCACAAAATTTTTATCCTATCTTTAGGCATATCAAAGTTATATGCATTATCTTAAATTAATAATATAAATTTTTTTCAAAATTACTGCAAGAATTTATAGGCATAATAGAGAATTGAACAATTCCATATGGGCCATACTTTAAAGAGAGTCTGTAGTGTATATATCTAGTGTAGGTAATACACCTTGGTTTAGAGACAAAATAACATCGATTTTTATCCCAATATCATTTTGTCTTGACTTCTTCCTCACAGGTCATTCACTCATGAAATAAATAATACAAATGGGTCGCTCGTGTATGTAAGCAAAAAAAAAAAAGAGAACACTTGCACTCAGTGAAAGCTGACACTTAATTTCCAATTTCTAATGATCTATAAAAAATAAAATCAACCATGTAATGTGGATGCGAATGTTCATTCACTATCTCACCTGATCCACAGTCGATACCTCTCTCTCTACAAATTTCAATAGAAACAACATCATCTCGGATTCAACAGTTGATATACAACTTTTGGATTTTGCAAAGTTCAACAATTTTCTTTCATTTTCTTCACTTTATTGTTGTTTTGAAACTTTTCTTTGTATTTTGTATTTTACATAATTTAATTTGTTGATGCTGGAAATACTATACAACACACCTAAGTATAACTACTCAAGCTAATAAGCTAAACACAAAGGAAGTAGAGAGAAATCTTGGATTCTTATTAAGAGAAAACACCTTGGTATCGACTAAGCCAATGAGGGTAAGAAACATCTAGGTTATAGAGTATTCCTAACAATGAGATTGGTCTCAGAGACCTACAATATAAGTCGTTGATTTATATGATACATATGAAATATAGTATCCACAATTTGTATTTTTTATAAACCTTAAGTTACATGAAATGGAGAGGTCTTCTGTTGTGGGGATTTGTTGGTGTGGAGGTCTCTGGTGCGGAGGTTACTGATATAGACGACTTCTGATGTGGAGATTCCATATGGTACGGATACTGCTGGTACAGAGATTATTAATATGGAGATTGTTCGGTTGATGTTTGTAACGTATGTTCGGAGGTTTGCTAAGTTGATGTATATATCGTCTGTTCTGAGGTTTGCTGAGTTGATGTCCACAACGTCTGTTTGGAGGTTGTAAGGGGTAAGATCATATTTTCTTGGTGTAAATGGATGTTGATGGTGGTTTTTGTCCACGAGAGAAAATCGTACAATTCTATTTGGTCTCGTATTTCAAATATACAATCTATACGAATAGTATGAAAATTGCAAGAAAGACTCAAATAATGGCAACAAGTTTTCTACACTGATCCCTATAGCCTCTCTACATATATATGCTAGAGCTTCACCCGGCTAAACTCTTAGTATTCTATATATGTCTGATATATTTACTGAGTATCTCATTTTTTATGTTTATTTGTTGATGTATTAAATCCCCAAGCTGGATACTCGAATGATAATGATTCTTGTCGCAATGCTTCTCATACGTTTTTTGACAGAACATATACATTTAGAACAAGTTTGTTTACTACTCTCTGCCTTAATTAGCTTTATTCTCGAATGAATATCGAGATTCTAGATGGATATCCATTACTATAAAGCAATATTGAACCTGTCTCAAGTCGCAAGAATTCCACGGTTGGATTCCTTAAACTCGTTCGATACACATATTAAGGTTCAAGTTCTCACTTGAACAATACAAATTTATTATTTTACTCGCGGTATCAACATAAATCTTCAATATATCTACCAATTGTATAATTATTCGTTTGAATGAGCTATTGAATCTTCCCAAAGCTGTTTTCAACGGAATTCTATAAACTGGACTGAACGACGACCTAACCTGTACTCTATCATGTGTCATTGAACGAGATGAAACATTATCTCGGGAATGTGTTGCGTACTCTGGAATGCGTTATTGACGAATATCCTCAAGCATGTGATGCACACTTGGTAAAATGATGCATCTAGTCCTAAAGTTTACTATTTGCTAATAGCGCGTACATTGTGATGCAATGCTTGGATAAATGCATTACGTCAAACTTGCGATGCACACTTGGCGCAAATGATGCATTAGCTTGGAGTTATGATTATACGATATCATTATGCTTGTCCTTTACCAAGAGATACGATATTTATCAATGTTGCTGACCCGTGGAGGTATTAGGATGCTAATACATCATTATGACAGGTTGCTTACTAAAAATGCACCACTATAGTGCATTTTACAAGTGGGACATTGGCCAAGAACGAGATATACTACATATGCATCATTGTCCCTACGTCGCTGTCACGAAAGAAGGTGGGAGTCGGTAAATGGCATTTAACTCCCAAATCTTTGAATGCAGAAATGTCAATAAAACATACATAGGGAGGAGATATTGGTTGAATATAAATATAGGCCAAGATGATGCTTTATCTTGCCTATATATGTTGCATACCCGAGGGAGCATATCGAGAATTAGAAGGATGTTGGGCCAACATTCCGAATGAAATTTGAATGTTGCGGATATTTAAATGTCCCTAACAGTAAAATACACATTTGCAAACTAAGTGGCATCAGTCATGCACAATCTTGTGCATTTCTTGTGAAAATTTCATGGCCTGTAAGATTAGGCGTTGCTTGGCCTTTGGCTTTGTGACACAATATGGTAATTGTTGGTGATGCGGATTTTATATGCTAAGCATATCCTTTCGAAAAAATTATCCCTTGACATCGATGTTGGTTTTGCATTAATAATCTCAAGTTTCTTGTCCAATTTGAGATAACCCTTCGGATGAACTATGGTTTGTGATTGATCCCTTCATGGTAACAGTATGGTACATAGGCAGCTACAATGCACCATAATGTGGTCCAGAACTTTGTTGCTCATATCATATAATTGGGAAATAATTACAAAATTTTGATAACTGATATTATCTGGCTCGGCATTGCAAGACAAGATATGACTATTGCCACACTTGATGAGGTAGTTGCATTCCAATTTTCGGATGTTCATACTTCCTATCAAGCTACAAGATATCGGAATGCACCAATTACGGATTGGGCATGGCCAAGGAAAGGAAACTAACCAGATTGCAAGTTAGAGGAGCTTGCATGAGCCACTTGCATCACATTAATGATACATGCATGAATGATATGTGTCTGGTTGTTTCACCCTTGAAAAGAACAAGATCATTGCATGCACCCAACGCATGGTCGAAGACAAGTTAAGGAAAAAGAAAATAGGTCTACAATAGCCTATGTGCTAGCCCAAGGCATGACATGTGCCTGGACAATACTTGCAAGTCTGTGATGCATGCCAAAGGCATCACCATTAACCGGAATGACCATGCACCTTTAATAAAATAAGGGGTAAGTTGGAATGGTGTGGATCTATGCTTTAAGCAAATCATGCTTGCAAAGCATTTTAGGAAAGAAAAATCAATGTGCATTTTCCTGGAAAACCTTTAAGTTTTACAACCCGGTTACTCGTATCAGAGTAGCGCATCAGGGAGTTCAGGACTGCGCAACGCGGTACAGGGAGAGGAATTTTCCGGCCCGTCACAAATGGTATTATAACAAGTTCCGAAACAATTAATACTGGGGATTATGCATGTTAAAATCGTTAGTGTTTACTTTGTAATATCACTACAAAATTTCCTTGAAAGGTAAAAGAATAAGTTGAAAGAGTTGGCCATATCCCGCACTTGTAGAGTATTGGACAACTACAAAATTCGTAATTGTTATGCGAGTTACTTTGTAGATAATGTTGGACTTAACCGAGTATTGTGAATTTTCCAGGCCTTAATTGGCGACCGCCCCAAATATTTGGTGACCTGGAAGACTGTTTGGAACGATGACAACATCGGGACTGATCATCCCCACCCGCCAGAGACGGTATGTGTTGTCGTACCAGTTAGCTGTCCTGTATCAGTGGAAACCCAAAAGACCGTTTGGAACAATGGATTGCATCTAATTCCTATGGCATTAGATTTTGGTCCTCACAGTACTACAGTAAGAATCACTTATCATGTCATATGACCCTAACGTAATTGTGAACCCTTTTGGGATTCTTGTATATGCAGTATGGGGGCGTATGCTCAAAAGGTCTCAATCGGTGTTTACGACAGAATTGTAAACCTTTTTTTTTTTTTGATTTCTGGTATGCGGTATGGGATGTATTCTTAGATGTTCCTAGAGTGAACTCTTTTCGGAATGATTCGGTTGGTGTCGGGACCTATGAATGCTGAAGTCAGTTCAAGAAGATTTGTGTTTAGTAACAAAAGTGTTGGGTCGGTGCTTTTTGCCTCCTTCCCATTTCTTTGTTTGTTTGGTGTTATAAGACATGTCAAGGTTCTAGAGTATTCCTAATAATGAGTTTGGACTTGGATCCCTACAATATACGTCACGTGCTTCTGGGATACATATGAAATATGGATTTTAAATTATCAATATATTTATTGTAATACCCCGATTCGACAGGTAGGGTTCGCTGAATGGAGTATAGTGTGGTCGGGCTCCAGAATTGGCAGTAATACCGAGGAATTTTCAGCACAATTGGCTCCAGAATTGGCAAAAAACTCTGCAATTAAGCGTGGTCGGGCTGGGAGCTATCCAGGAATGAGTGATCTCCCGGGAAGCTGTTGTTGGATGACCGCAGTAGTGCATGTTGAAACCCCACACTTCCGGACGAACGCAGTGGCTAAATGGGGACAATAGGTGGAGGTTTGGGTCATTACAAATGGTATCAGAGCCGACAACGGGTCACCTGTTGAGAGTGAGTGGGTATGCTGGACAGGTTAGGCCAGATACTGGTCTCATGAGTAGCAGGGAACGTGGAAGATCTGGGGTTATATATTCCGGAGCCGAGGATGGCTCCAATTTGAGGTGGTGGTATTGTAATACCCCGATTCGGCAGGTAGGGTTCGCCGAATTCACCGAGGCCTTTTGAGCACAATTGACTCCATATGACAAAAAACTCTGCAGTGAAGCGTGTTTGGACTGGGAGAAATCCAGTGATGGATGACTCCCAGGAAGTTGTTGTTGGATGACTGATGCAGATCGGAAGCGTGTATAGATGATAATAATCGCAGCGGAATAAAATTATTGAAAAGTAACCAGTAGAATGGGTAGAAATCGATAAAAAATAGTTGATCTTCAAAGAGATATCCTAAAATCTACGGGGTTATCTAGACTTCGTTAATTCACTATGAATAACGACTATAGATATGAGACTAGTATTCAGACTTCGGGTAAACCCAACTATGAATAAAAATCAAAATCAATAAACTCAACAAGTTTAATGAAAATAAAATAATTTTAATTAATCAAAAACTCCCTTAATTTTCGTTTTTGGAGCTCCTTATATAGATAACTCCTACTAAACAAACCATAAACTTATCAAAAACCTATAAACTTGTTTCCCAAGGTATCTACTACCTTTAGGAAACTTTCCTAACTTATTAAAACTCTTAAAATAAACTTCTAGACTCTTCTAAAATACCCTAAATAATAAATCTGAAAATTAGTTATTTTTCTACTAAAAATAACATTAATAAAATATAAATAATAAAAATAATAATAATAAAATAATAGATTTATTTTCCATCAATGACCGTAGTTGTTCTTGTTGAAAACCCACACTGTCGGATGACCGTAGTGGCTAAGTGGGGACAATATCGTTGGAGGTTTGGGTCATTACATTTATTGTATTTTATTTTTCAATTCCGGGAAAAGGAACTTGCACTTGGTTTTTTACGGCTGGATATTGTTTCAAGAACACAAATTTCAAAAATTCACATTTTTTTTTGTTTTTTTTGTTGGTTGAATTCGTAAGCTTCTTCAACTTGATACTACTTTATATTTTTATTGATGATGGTACTGTTATTAATGTTAAATGCTTCGATAAAAGTATATCCTATAATTGAGACTACTAGATTTCAATTAAGATGAAACCCTCGTGATTGAAAAGAAAAACATTCAAGAGATCAAAAATTTATAATGGTGCAGGGTTGAATAGCTCTTCATTTTACTCAAAATTTATACATAAAAGTACATTTATTTTTTAAAAAAAATAAGTAAACCATATACTCCCCCGTTTCTGGAAAAGTATTACTATCACTATTGTAGAAACATAGGGAATATTAAAGTAAACACCAACTAACCCTTCGTCATTGTTCCTTCATAATCAAATCTTTGTGGATTTATATTGTCAAAATTATAATTCAAACTAGTTGTTGGTTTATTTACATTAGCAAAAGTAGTTGAGTTTTCAAATGATAAAAACTAACACTAGACTTATCTACTACTAAAATATTAGCCAAAAGATGTATAACTGTAGCCAACCAAATTTGTTGATGCCATTTTCCTTTCTTTTCCAAAATATCTGTTGTCTGGTTCCCATTTCTGTAGATGAACCTGATTTCCAAGAAGTGATTGCATTTTGATAACAATGGGTTAAGTCTCCTCTAATGATTAGTTTAGGTTTGTAAGTTAAAATAATTGTCACCTAATGCTCACAGACATGTCTTATGTGCATGAAATATTCTCAATTTGGTTCAGAAAATATAAAAGTGAAAACTTTATATGCAATTTGGAGTTCAAGCATCAAAATCAAAACAAAATTGCATGTTATCATAGCATGGGTTTAGGCTTTCTAACTTTGAAAATAAATTTAAGGCTTGTATGCTCAAGTGTTTCTCTTAGGGAACCTCACTCCCGAACCTACATCAAACATTTTATTTGGTGTTTTAAACCAACGCATCAAAGATTAAAGGATATGCGTCAAAATAAAAAGATTAAAGGAATACATGAATAAGAAATATAAATAAGAATTGGAATTAAGCGACCTTTCCGAACAATAATTCTAATAGATATTAAAGATCCACTTTAAGCCAGCGATCATAGATCCCACTCCAGTTAAGGACAGATGGTAGACCGATCAAAGAAAACTAGAGATGATTGTTTTTCTCATCATCAAGAGTATAAAATAAATCTTGGACAACTTATCTTGGGTAAGTGGTGGTCATGATTTAGTTTGAGAGGAGACAAAGAGAGGATGAGATTTTTTCAGGGAATGAGAGGAGATAAAGAGGGGTCAGGATTTTCATAGGGAGGAGATAAAGAGTGGTCATGATTTTTATATGGAGGAGACAAAGGGTGGCCAAGATATATCTAGGAGGAGATAAAAGAGTGGTCATGATTTTTTTAGGGAAGGAGAGGAGATAAAGAGGGGTCAGGATTTTCCTAGACAAAAGATAAAGAGTGGCCATGATTTATCTATGGAGGATATAAAGGGTGCCAAGAATTTATCTAGGAGGAGATAAAGAGTGGTCATGATTTTTTTAGGGGAAAAGGCGTCAGGATTTGTCTAGGGAGGAGATAAAGAGTGCCCATGATTTGTATATGAATGAGATAAAGGGTGGCTAGGATTTAATGAGAGGAGATAAAGATGGGTCAGAGTTTTTCTTGGGAGGAGATAAAGAGTGACCATGATTTTCTTATGGAAGAGATAAATGGTGGACAAGATTTAATGAGAGGAGATAAAGAGGGGTCCAGATTTTTCTAAGGAAGAGATAAATAGTAGCCATGATTTATCTATGAAGGAGATAAAGGGTGGCCATGATTTGAGAAGAGGAGATAAAAAGGGGTCAGGAATAGTCATGGGAGGAGATAAGGAATGGCCATGATTTTTCTATGGATCGAGGAGATAAAGGACGATCAAGATTTATCTAGGGATAAGATAAAGAGTGGCTATGATTTTTTTAGGGAAAATAAATAAGATTAACTGCGTGATTGGTTGGAGAGAATGAAATTATTTTCCCAGGAATATAATTCCACTCTCAAAATGTTTGATAAATAGGAATAAAAGGTGGTTAGCAATATGATTCCCAAAAAGTAAGGGAATATAAAACTCATGGAGGTGATGGGTTTAGGATTCCCCTTCTTCAGGGAATATAATCTAGGAATTACTAGTTAATCCAATATTTAAGACTCGTTTAGTATCTTATCCATCCACTAAACCATGTTTAATCGTTGGTCCAAAAATATTTTTTTTGAGAAATTTTTTTACTCGCTGGTCCATCCCACGTGCGAACACCTAATGTGCTTTTTTTTAATCCCGTTTTACCCTTATGCAACTAATGTATTAAAGGAGAAGAAGATGATGATTTAGGTTTTTAATTTCAGATCTGTTTTTTTTTCCTCTCTGCTTCTGCTAGTGCTCTGTAATTTAGGTTTTCAATTTCAGATCTGTAAGAAGGAGAAGAAGATGATTTTGGTGAAGAAGAAGAAGAAGAAGATTCGAGAATATACATAATATAAAGAAGAAGAAGAAGAAGAAGAAGAAGAAGAAGGAGGAGAAGGAGGAGGAGGAGGAGGAGTTACAAATTCATCAATTTTTGGGTCTTGCTTAAACTTTTTAATCTTCTTCATCTTGATTTGATATTCAATGTTGGAACATGAAGGTTGTCTATTCAAACAATATGATTTAGTCGATTAAAGTGATGATTACTCCTCTTTTCTGTTCGGGTTAGTGTTATTTTCATTTATTTCTTATGATTAAAGGTTGTTTATTTCAACATGTATTGTGGGATTATGCTTTTTTTTCTTCAGTACATATTTTCTTCAGTACATATTAGTATATACAGTCAGATCAATATGTACTGTTGGATCATTTTTTTCCTTCAGTACATATCAATATATACTGCTTGATCAATATGTATTGTTGGATCATCTACTCTATTTCCTTCACTACATATTTTCCTCCAGTATATATCAATATATATTGTTGGATCAATATGTACTGTGGAATCATACACATTTTCCTTCAATACCTAGTTTCCTTCATTACATACCAATATGTATTGTGGGATCATAAACTTTTTCTATCTATCAGTACATATTTTCTATCAATATGTACTGAAGGAAAATATGTATCGTGGGATCATACACTTTTTCCTTCAGTACATATTTTCCTTCAGTATATATCAATATGTACTAAAGGATCAATATGTACTGTTCTTGGAGATTAATAGAGATCTTCTTCTTCTTTGTTGATGATTTGTTTGAATCTTTGGTTTTGATTTGATTTTAGAAAAATGATATTGAATCTTCGGTTTTGATTTTTGAATTTAAATCTTCGGTTTTGATTTTGATTTGAAAAGAATAATATTGAATCTTCGGTTTGTTTTGATTTTCGATTTGGTTTTAATGCCCAAGATTTCAGTTTCAGTAATACCCTAGATTCCATTTTTAGGTTGTTTTTGATTTCACACGTTTGATTTCGATGGGTAGGTAAGTAATTTACTCTTTTTAAAACTTTTTTGGACCTCCGGATAAACTATATTTTCTGCTGGACCCTAGATTAAATGGTTCATAGGTTATGGGTCTTTGGACCATTCAACAAATCTCCCGAATATAATTCCTAGGAATGAGATTCTCTTCCCATCGCTCAAACATGCCGTAAGAGGGTCAGGATTTATCTAAAGAGGAGATAAAGAGTGACCATGATTTATCCATGGAGAAGATAAAGGGTGGACAAAATTTATCTAGGGATAAAATAGATCAATGGGTTTAGTTGTAAAAGAAAACAAAACTTAGCTAAATTAGACAAGATAAAAAACGGTCAGATATATAAAAATTCAAGATACGTTCAAATATATATCCATGAGAGAAGTTAACATACAAAATATACCTGAGAGAAGCTTAAGACCTAGACACCTGCAATAAATCCTATTTAGATTATTATTGTTCTCAAATCGAAAGCTAGCCAGCTCTACCTATTCGCCATCCCTACCTATTCTTGATTACCAAACCACGTTGCCATTTCTCTAGTCACCCGAGTCAAGAGGCGCCCTACGCTCCGGTCTGGTCAAAGGAAGTGGTATGGTGCTAGGCTGCCTGAAGTGTTGACACACTTGTATATGGATTTTGGTGTAAAAATCCAGTCTATACAACTAACTATACATAGCATTTTATCCAATGCTGACGAAAGTCAATGCACCCTGACTGAAGCCATTGACAGACTTGACTTGAACTCCAGCTATTTCGAGTAATCCATGAAAGATCATGTAGATGTAGGCCTGATTTTGTACAAGGTGCGAATTTCTAGGGATCAAATCCATCATTAGAAATATTGAGTGAAGTTGTGACACTGAGTAAGAACAATTTCCTGAAAATATGAATGAATTTCACCACTATTATTTGATACATCAAAATTTGTATCCCCTCACAAACCCATGGACATCATAATATCATCCTTCCACCTTCACCAGCTTTCTATGATTTAGCAAAATGAACCCCTTTTTAAGGGTCCGTAGGAAACAAAAACAAAAACTTTAATTTTCACCTTTTCTTTACATCTATTAATCGGATTTTCTTTTGGTCCGCATGTCTTCTTTTCTCTCCCTACCTCCTCTCCTGTTGTTGGGCTGATTGATTCTCTTTCATGATACTCGTATCAAAACAACAACAATAATAACAAATAAAAACATCTTACCCTTTTCCATAAAATAATATATACGCTTCAGAGCGGAGCACTTCTGCTAGAGAAACCTCACGTATGTGAGAATCACTAGCATAATACCACGTGGAACCCTCATTATCTTCCTCTTTCTTCCCTCTGCTTTTGTCACCTCTCACATATGCAACGTAATGGCCTCCCCTCATAGTTCCCGAGTGCTCCACAATTCCAAGCAGAGAATAGTTATACTCGTCTTTCTCAACAGACCTGCAAAGACAGTTTGTCAAATCAAAATCCAAATATGAAATCATCAAAAAGATCATCTCCAATAAAAATCACAAACTCTAAGACCACTGCAAGAATATGTGGACAAAAATTAAAGCTGAATAACAAAATAGAATAGAAAGTTCAACTATAGTGTAAGGAAAAAAAATTCATTGTTTTGCTCAGAAATGATATCATGGATAGGAGTTGCGCAAAATTCAAATTGAACAATACAACCCACTTCACAAACACTTTTGTATTCTGAAATAACTAGCAGTAAAATATTCATCCACGTCCGATGAACAAATCACTCTTGTGACTACAGAAATATACGACTTCCAAGATAGAAAGAACTAAAGAAGGCAAATGGTTCATTTGTAAATTCATGGAATGAAAATTAAAAATTAACACTTCTAAACTGGAAATACTTCAACAAATATCAGTCATAACCGCCAGTTCCAATCTAACACTCGAGTCCCTAGCAATTTCAAAATAATGCAAGTGCCTTTAATAATGGTGGGACAAATCCCTATTGGATGAAATGTTCATGCTAAGACTCAATTATAACTGAAATGGACAATTTATGGTGGGAATTAGAGCACTTGACAACTGAGTGACTTCGCAGCTGCACGGCTGATCGGTGGTTGCCAATCGTGAATTAGCAGGAAAAACACATAAATGCGCAATTAAATTGTTTCTATTCAGGACAAAAGCGAAAACAAAAGCTAACAATGTTCAATCAAAAGAAAGAGCAATGACAAAATCCAATCGGGAAGAAAATTAAACAAATTATAAAGGCCTAACAATATAAAGTATTGATATGAGCTTTTATAAGACATGTGTTTCTTTTCCAAGAGTTCCATAACCCATTTGTTTGAACAGTAGAATCATTAACAGAGTTGCTGTGGGTTTTTGCCCTAGAGCTTGCTTTATCTATTCCTCCTTGATTCTGTTTTTCCATTAGCTTGTTTCTATCTTTTGGCTTGAGAGTTCATTAAGTATACTCTAGAAATGCTTCTCATTCTTATATGAGACACATAAATATATAAAATGGTAGAATAACTTTGAAAAACAATAAATTTTTAAACAATTGAATAAGATCAAAATGCATGGTTTATAAAACAGAAACTGAAAAAAATGAATACAAACATGAAAAGATTGGAGGTTTACCTGGGGTCCATATATGGTCGAAGATCGATTGTTTCTTCAAAAGTAACATGGCCACTCAATTTACTTAAGCGGCCACGAGTATCTTGGCTGAATCTCTTTAGATGAATGGTGAGGATTGAAGGAGCACGATTAATTAAAATCCTTTTAGTTGCATCCCTCTTTACTTTCAGACTTTTACAGTCCACTTCCTCGCCTTCACCGGATTCATGCGCTGCAGCTGAACACTCTGAATCCATATTTTCTGCTCGATTAATACAACTTACACTGGTACCTGACCCATTTGCATTACATGAATAATCGACTTGACAGTTAGACGTGCCCACTATAAGATCAGCATTACTTTCATGATCCTCACTAGTAATCTTACGTTTAGAATAGTTTGTTGAACCATCATATCTCACCGATTGGGAGACTGAGGTATGATTAGTTGATGTGGAATGAATATCACTATCCTGCTTCCCCCTATCTAAATTTTCATCTATATCCAATAAAGAACTTTGACCTTCATTGATCTGACAATTCAGACCAATAGTTGGCTGGCATTCTTTATCTTCTTCCGGTACTTGATCTTGCATAATCTTGGAACAATTCTCACAGAGCCAACCATGTTCATTGGAAAGAAGGAGTTCAGCTTTTGTAAAATGTGCTAAACAAGTATCTATGGAAACTGGTGGACCCTTATCGTCAACTTCATCAGCATCAGATTCTGTACTGTTTCCTGCAAAAAACCTAGACTCTAACATATCATTTTCTGGGAAGCTTTTTTCACCAAACCAAGACCCAGAGTTGGGAACAGAATCCAACTCCGGTTCATTAAACAAATCTCCTAAACCATCAAACCCTGTATCTTGTCCACAGCCCGCAACAGACAAGGATGTCTCAGCTTCCTTGGTCAATATATCCTCAGTATTTGAAATTTCCTCTTTATATGGAAGCAAAATAGCTTCAGAATCTGGAACCTGTAAAGGGAGTTCATCCCTACAAGAGTTTACCTGGGAAGAATCCAAATCAGGTGCGGATTCTTTATCTGCGGGGACAACCTGGCTTTGTGAATCCGAGTTATTCTGTATCATATCAGTTTGATCAGCTAGTTTCTCGTCAGAAGCTTGGGTAACTGGATCATCGTTATTTTGAGAGAGTGAATCACAGTTATCTAATGCTGCATCTGGTCCAAGATAATCCAACCACGAAATACTATCAAGTGTTTCTTCCTTGAGGGGCAAAAAACCTGGTCCTGATGAAGACTCTTCGTTTCCCGATATGCCTGAAGAGGTGTTAGCTAATACAAGAACACCGTCATTTTTTTCCTTTACCTGGATCTTTCCACCTTTTCTTACTTCCCTTTTTGGAGGCAACTTCTTTTTCTTAGGTCGACTGAGTACTGATGATTTCCTCGACGAAGATTTCTTTGTTGGTACTTCTAGTGATAGGTCTAAAAAAGGCTCGTACACATTAGATGAATGACCACATTCTGCACAAGATACAGTACTAGATAGTTGGCCTCCAAATATCATTTCCACCAAAACGGGACACGAATTTGAACTGGTATCATCTTTCTCAGTGTTATGTGATTTTCTCACAGCCAACTCTTCTGTACACAGTCCGTCAAGTAAGCATCGAAGTAACTCATGGCTGTCCTGTTGCTGGTATCCCCTAAACTGGGGGGCCTTAGCACAAATGCATCCAAATAGGTTTTTAGGACTTATCCCATTTCTTGAGTCTGACATGAGGCTTGTTTCAATGAAAAGTTTCTTCAGTGCTATAGTAAGAGGTCCAGCAAACTGATTCAGTTTCATCAAGTGATCGCGCAATGGGACCATGGATAGAAGGTTCTGCATAACGGTATTAAAGAAGCAAGTGTTTCCAAGATTGAGCAAGCCGCGCACTATGTACCGACCACTTCCATCCAGAACCAAAGATTCAGCATTTTCAATTTTCATTACGTCTCCAACATTTCCAACATCTTCGGGGTCCACTGAAGATCCACTCGATGACTTTCCCTTAATAGCCTTTACAATGTTGCCTAGATGGTCTTTCTGCTCGCCATTATCATCTGATTTTTCAAAAGGAATTAACGCATCGCAGTGGAAGCAATATCGTAGTTTCGAGTTGTTAAATTGAATGATGCAAGGGTGACGGCTGGTCTTGTAATGTTGGAAGGCATGTGTTTGTGGAATAATTGGATATCCAACGCCTCCACAAGAAAAACGCCCACATTCTAAGCACACCCAAACAGATTTTAATTCTGTTTTCTTTTGCACAGAGCCTGCTCCGTTCTTCTTCCCATGCTTGCTCCTTCCTTTGCCTCCCCTCCTCTCACTAGCATGTTCCCTACAATCCTTGCACTTAACAGATTCTGATGAACTAATTTTCGAAGAGATTTTATCAAAATGCACACCCTCATAAATATGGGTACACAGCTTTTTCTCCACTACCAGCAAAGAGTCATTATTAACATTCTCAGGAGGTGGATTTAATTTTGCCAAAGATGTTCTAGAGGAATCAGAGGAAACCGCCCTCTCCATTTGTATGTTTTTTGTCTTCCTTTTTATCTTCTTCCCCATTGAATAATCCTGACTGCAAACAAAAGGACAACATTAATACTTTAAAAAGTACCAGAAAACAATCAAATCATTCGAAGTAAAGTAACCGGCTCATGTCCACAATTTGTAACCACCCATCATCATCAAATCATAGGACAACAACCTAAACATATCAAAATGAGGGGATTGCAACATTTAGAAGGAGCTTATTATTGGTAAGCAAATTGCATTCTATTCAGTTCTAATCTCTTAGATGCCCTATTAATTCAACTTTACCCAGAGATCCAATGGTCTTGAACACTGGTTCAGGTTCAGTTATCAGGTAACAACTCTAAAAACAACTTCAAATCTCACTACAATTTCAACTCAGCGCACTAACTGCGCAATAATGTGCTGATGAGCAAGTGAGCTAATAGACTAAATATCAAACAATGTACATAGATATTTCCAGCACTAACATAAAATAAAATAAATAAATATCTACAATAGCATACTGAAATTTTTAGCAAATCAAACAAAAATAATCCAAGTTAAACTAATGGGTTTCTACTTAATTAATCTGCAAACGTATATATACATAGATAGAGGCACATATTTCTACCTTAAGGATGGATATCGATTTAGAGACTGTAGAAAGAAACAAAAAATCAAAAAAATATGCGCATTTTTTCAGTACATAGTGTTAAAAAAAACAGATATGCCTATTATACTTTATCATCTGAAGCACCAAACTCCAAACCCTAGATAATCAACATAAAAGGGGAGATGGAAGAAGAGAGATAATGAATTCCATCATAGAGGATTAACAAGAGATAGAGTAACAGGGATCGTACCTTTGTTTTAGGGTTAGCGAGGAGGTGGATGAGGTTAGGAGGGTAGCAGACAACAGTGTTGAAGTTGCTATTGAAGAAACTGGACAGGGGGAACAACAAGTGATGGTGTTGAAGGGTTAATGCCTTCAGGTAGGACAATATCGGGAAATATTGTAGTACAGACTGGTTACAATTGTCTTTAGAAGTAGAGAGCATGTGCCTAACACGTGAGTAAGGTAAGTTGAATGTATAAATCCGTATGGAAGTTGACGAATTTAACCTTATATGTCGTCGGTTCCTAAAGAATAGTACTATCATTTTTTATTTTAAACTAAAACGAATAGTAATAGTAATATTATTTTTACTTTTTCTTCCATAAATATATCTTTAGTAGCAATAGAAAATATATATGAGTTTTTTTTTTTTTTGGTTTCAGATACTACGCTAGTGGAGAGAACGTATGCTTTTGTTCCTTGGTATTCTAAGTATAAAATTTGATAATTTTAACCCCATATTATTTTTATTTGTTTTTTATATGTTGGGATATGTCAGTAATAAGCTCCAAAAATAAAACCTTTACTTAACATATAAAATTGAGATTAAGAGTGAGAAGTTAGATTCAGGGGTTAAAGTTAACAATTGGATCAAAATCCCATGACTTTTGATTAGTGCCACTTGTCCAAAACTGGACTAGCGGATTTCTCTCAAGATATTCTTCAGTTAAAAAATTAGGTCACAATCTCATAATTTCGATTAACGTCGTTGGTCTAAAAATGGTTAATAGGTTGTATTTATAGGATGTTTGGTTCAAGTTATTGGATTCCTATAATTAGATTCTAAAAGAATCCAATAAAATTAAACTTTTAAAATTAATATATTTTTATCATTATAATTTCCTCAAAAAGAAAAATAGTATTAAAGTGATTTGGAACATATCAATTACCATGTAATTGAATTATGTCAACCAAACAATAAAATTTGATCCAATTCTAAAAATCCAATAACTTAAATCAAACGCCCTATTAAAATTTTCTTCGGAAGATGTAATAGTATTGCTTTGATTTTGGTTGGCATGTCAAAGACACACTGATTCACACGATGTTAATTACGAGCCCTACTCAAATCGAAATGAGGCCTAACAGTGTAAGGATATTAGCTAGGATGCAACGAGTAGTGACCTTTATTTAGCTCTCTAGATATGCCCGAGATATTCTTATTGATTTTGAGTTACTTTGATAAGTTAGATTTAAAATTTTAAACTCAATTTATTGTTTGAATCGTAATAAAATGGACCGTTTTTTTTCTTCCTATTTTTTTACAAGAACTTGAAGAACACCTCAAAAACAAATGAGAAAAAAAAGTTAATCTATAACTATAAAGTTTTTATTGGGTATGGCATGAACGAGTTTGTTTAAAACTCATACGAACCAGGTTCGGTTAGTTAGTTAAAAAGAAAACAAACAAATCAGGTTCAACTAGTTTTTTAAAGAAGAAAAAGTTATAGGCTAAGTTTTCTTTTACCCAATGGAATTAGGTTGACATTTTTTTCTAACCCCCTCATCGATTATATTTTCTTATAAAACTCAATCGAACCTGGTTCGATTTGTCGCTTTTTTAAAAAAACTAGATTTTCATTTTAACATAACTGATTAGATTCGACAACTATTTTTTTAATCCCAACCATCAGTTAGTTTTTTCTTTATAACCTGCCTGAACCTTGTTCAACTAGGTTTTCTTTATAAAATCAGCAGGCAGGTTTTACAAGTTTTTTTTTTTAACCTAGCGGAATCCGGTTAGGTTATATTAACCTAGCACGAGGTTTTTAAATAAACAAAGAACATCCGAAACTGAAGTTCAGTTATTTTTTTCCTTACCTAAAGGTAAGTTGGATTGATTTTTTATTTTTAAAAAGAGAATAATTGGGTAGTCTAGTTCTCAAACCAAGGCTCATGCAAAAACTAGAAATTTCGATGAATTGGGTTTACTACTCTAGGGTCCGCCATCAAGTTTGTAATGCTTGTTAGTATATTTTTAAAGATTCTTTTGATTTGGTATTTAAAAATCAGGCCATGGGTTATAAGTCCAAAGGTGTCACTATCCAACTAAATAAAACCCAACAAAACAAATTTAACACAAAAAATCCATTATAAATCAACTGTCCATATTATCCTTGCTTATTATTCAGCCCAACTTCATTAAGTGCTCACGCCCATCACGCCCCTTCATTTAACGCCATTAACGCCATTATTTCCCTCTTAACTTCTATCATCTACCATGTCCAAAAATCATACCTGAACACCTGAACCAACATCATTAGAGAAAAACACCTGAACCAACATCATCGTCATCATCAATCATATCAAAAATCATCACATTAATCTCCCTGAAACAAAAGTCATCACTTAAATCATCATCAACAGTAGAATTTGAGTCGTAATCAACATAAATTTCTGATTCTAAAACGATTGTTGATCATCAACAGTAGAATTGAGTCTCTACTTTTAACTCATCGTAATCTACCTGAAGTTTCTATTCAATTCTGTCACAGTTTAAACCTAAGAAAAATCACTAAAGATCATTAAACATGGTGAAGAAACAAGACAAGAAGATGAAGAAAAAACTCAATACACCAGTTAAGAAACAAGAATCTACGGAAGGTAAATTGAAGTTTATAGTTTCATCATATTCTGTGATTGTTTATGGTTGAAAATCAAAATACATTTGGTAAATAAGGTTTCATCATATTCTGCATGTTTATGATTTTTAGTTTAGTGATTTTGATTTCGTCGATGTATTTGGTTAATAAGGTTTCATCTCTTTCGAAATTACAGGTTTCATAGTTAGGTTTCAGTTACATTTTTCTGAAACTAGGTTTCATTGATTTTCATCTGTTTCAACGTTTAGATTTCATCTGTTTTAACCTAAATTATTGTGTTGGAACCCAAATAGGTTTCATCCTATTCTGTGTGTGGTTGTGACCAACAATGTTGGTGGTTTTTTACTTAATTGGTATTATGAT
>JAJJMC010000896.1:5859512-5964735 GCA_023531435.1 Papaver californicum
TTGGTATTATGATGGAACCCAAAAAGGTTTCATCCTAATCTGTGTATCTTTGTGACCAACAATGTTGGTGGTTTTTTACTTAATTGGTATTATGATGGAATCCAAAAAGGTTTCATCCTAATCTGTGTATGTTTGTGACCAACAATGTTGGTGTTTTTTAGAAATGCATGTTTTGATGGAACCCAAAAAGGTTTCATCCTAATCTGTTTATGTTTGTGACCAACAATGTTGGTGTTTTTTTACTTAATGCATGTTTTGATGGAACCCAAAAAGGTTTCATCCTATTCTGTGTATGGTTGTGACTAAAAAATGTTGGTGTTTTTTTACTTAATGAATGTTTTTATGGAACCCAAAAAGGTTTCATCCTATTCTGTTCTATTTGGCTAATGGTTTACTTATTCTGTAACAGGAAAAAAAAATATTCCAGATCCATACAAATGCTCATTACAACATTTGTGTGCAGATGCACCAAAAATAAAAGCATTGATACAAACTAAAGAAAAACACATGAAGGCACTTGTTGCATGTCCATTCTGGCGTTTCTTCAAACCGTTCTTCGATGGTACCCTTCAAGCAGAAAAATTAAAGAAAACGACAAGAGTAGTTCAGATGATCTTAGGGTCATTTTATAGAAGTGTAAAGGGTGATAAACCAGATTGTTTCAAATTAATGAGAGCAAGGAATATGATACTACGGACAACACCTGAACAGTTAGTTGTCATCTTTGGTCTACAAATGATGAAGAATGTAGATATACACCAAGATGTTGAGCTGAAGAAAAAGGTGAACATGTTTCAAGTTGAGTATTTTAAAGGAGCTAAGAAGATGAGGAAAACTGATATTGTCAGAGCTATGATGGAAACAACAGCAAATGAAACCAAAGCTGAAGACTCGTCAAGCTATTCATACTCTATCTCTTGGTTTCGATATTTGTCCCAAACAAAGGTGGGCAGAATCTGACATCAAAATACTTGTACCAAGTATTTGAGATGAATAAAGTGTGTTGGCCTGATGTTTTGCATGAAAATCTAATTGAGTCTATAATTAAATCTGAAGAAGTTGATGATGTATCAGGTTGCGTCATTTACCCACTGGTAAGTTAATTTTTGTTTCTTTTGATTCATAAAATGTTTGTTTTTTATTTTTCCCGAGTTTGATTACTAATTTAAATGTTGAATTGTGTATTGATTTTTTACAGTATTGGTTTGCTGAGATGACAAACATCACTTTGAGAGAAGATGAGAGCGAAATGTATGCAAGGTTCACTAGATGGAACCTTGATGAAATAAGCAAGCAAGTGGTGAATAATTTTGATGATCTCTCCAACAAACCAAAATTTTTCTCCAAGGTAAAAGCAACAACAGTTCTTGTTTGTTTATAATTTTTAATGTCTGCACCTTATTCAAGATGAAAAAACAAAACTATGGAACCAAAAAAGGTTTCATAGTTTATTTAATACCAACTTATTAATCATAACTTTTCTTGTATTCCACAGATGAATGTGGGTTACCATCAGGGATCCTTCATGTTAGAATATAATGAACAAGAAATACGCTTGGTCCAGCGTATAGAGGAAGAGGAGATTCAGTTTGAAGAGTACATAGATGGTGAAGGAAATATAGAGGAAAATGTAGATGTTGGTGGTGAAACAAATGAAGAAGATAATGAGATGGTTGGTGAAAGAAATGAAGATATTGGTTCTGAAATAAATGAAGAGATTATTGGTGATAGAAATGAAGTGAGTGTTGAAACTGGAAATGAAGACACCACATACAAGGAAAAATATAAGTGGGCAAGAATTTTGATTGACAAGCTTACAAGCGTCGGTAACAATGGGCTTTTGGAAGAAGATCAATCAATTCTCGTAAAATATGATGCTGAAGATAAGTTAGAACTAGAACCAGTGAGGAAGACTTACGTGAGAAAGAAACGTAAGCGAGATGAAGCAGAAACAGTTTCATACACTGAACAAGATATGGAGGAATTGACAACCAATACTATAAAATTTTTGGATGCAATGGTAGAACAAGATGATGTGAATGTTGAGGTTGAAGAAGATAGAGAACAAAAGTCTGACAATGATGAGGTGATAATTTACTATACTTTGTTTTGTTTTGATTTGATTTGATTTGATTTGATTTGATTTACTATACTTTGTTTTCTGAAATTAATAAATATTGCAGGTAATGAATATATTTGAAGAAACAGAACAACATGATGCAGTGGAACCTAAAAAGGTTTCAGCTCATGAAGAAGTTCAGGATCAACATAACACAGTGGAACTTGAAGAGGTTTTAGCTCATGTTGAAGTCCAGGAGCAGAATGATGCAGTGGAACCTGAAAAGGTTTCAGCTAATGAAGAAGCTCAGATCCAACATGATGCAGTGGAACCTAAAAAGGTTTGTAGATGCAGTGGTTGTTTGTTCAACGAAGAGAGGTTTCAATTCATGAAGGTTTCAGCTCATGAAGAAGTTCAGGATCAACATGACGCAGTGGAACCTGAAGAGGTTTCAGCTCATGAAGAAGTCCAGGAGCAGAATGACGCAGTGGAACCTGAAAAGGTTTCATCTAATGAAGAAGCTTAGATCCAACATGATGCAGTGGAATCTGATAAATTTTCAGCTTATGAAGATGTTCAGGAGCAACATGACGCAGTGGAACCTGAAAAGGTTTCAGCTCATGAAGTTCAGACTGAAGAGATTTCGCAGTTAACTCCGAACACAATTGAAGATTTGGAGGTGGCTGAGAAGGTAAAATCTGAAATCAAAGCGAAGCAAGCCAAGGACAGTATAATGGAAGAAGTTTCGGAGTTAACTCCGAACACAATTGAAGATATAAAAGTGGCTGAACAAATTGAATCTTCTTTGACGAAAAGTAACTTGAGGAGTGCAATAGAAGAAATTTCTGAATTGACTCCAGACACTATAGAAGATATCAGAGTCGCTGAGAGAGTAGAACTGGAAGCGAAGAAAATTTCTTCATCAAAGCCAGAGACACAGATTGAAGTGTCAACTCAAATCCAAGGTTCAATTGATGAAACTATTCTTCAGCAAATGGAAGACGAGTATGCAACCAAGACTTCTACATCAAAGCCAAGTAATAAAGGCATGTGCTACTACTCTGTTATAAACATGGCAAATGATGTAATTGCTTTAGAAGATGATGTGCCTCATTTCAAGTTGGGATTGACGGAAACTGACAGTGAGAAAGAAGATGGTGAAGACATCAGTCCCGACAAAAAATTGAGTAACATAATCTCAAGGATGAGAGAAAACAAAAGGAGAATGCAAGCACCTGTCAAGATGCAGGATTATACACCTGGAGATGCTAAGAATGAGAAAAGAAAAAAGACTCGGTGTGTGAGCAGAAATCAAAAGAAAAAGTTGGAGAGGGAAGACAAGTTGAAAGCAGTGAAAAACTTAAAAATTATGCAACTTCTGGATTCAAATGAAAAACAGATTGTGTGCAGATATTTTAAAATGCACAATGAAAGGTAAGTGACATTCATACCATTAAGTTTTTTGGTTAAATAATTTAAGTATTTTAGTTTCTTTTATTCTTCTTAAATATTAAATTTGTTTATCAACAATATAACAACAGTGACATGGCTTGGGAGAAAGACGATATGGGCCTGTACATTACAGGAAAAAATATGAACGCCTTGATAAGACAAGGTGAGATAGAAGGAGATATGATTGAGTTCTACATGCTAAAATTGCAAAAAAAAACATAGCAAAGAACATCAAGAAATCAGATGGCACTCCTAAGTACAAAAGGGCTGTTTTCCTAAGCACATATGTCTATGTAAGTTTCATCTAACTTATCTTATACAAGTGTCTTTCTGAAAACAATGAAACCAATTTTGGTTTCATCAAAATAAGGTTTCATCTGTTTCAATTACATTTTTATGTAAAAAAAAGGTTTCACTGATTTTCAACAATGCACTCATTTTGATTTTTTTATTGAATTTCAGATAACGCACTCAATCGGTAAAAGTTGCCACACTGCAATTGAAGCTTTCATTGATAAAATGGACTACACTCAAGAATATGTCTTCGTTCCAATGATAACAAAACTAAGTGAAAAGACATATCACTGGACATTGTTATTCTTTGATAATGAGACTGGAGAATTCTCTCATTACAACTCAATGGCCTCCACTGAAGATGAATGCAAAAAAAATGCTGAAAACATGAAGGAAAGAATGGTGTCAGCATTCAGAAAACATGTATCAAAGCTCTGCCTGGACCCATCAAGTCAAACAAAAGAATTTATTTTGAACACCCCTTTCTGCTGTCAACAAGATGTGTAAGTACTTTTAAAAGAAATTGTGATATCTTCATTTTAATCCTTTTTTGTATTTTTTAATTTAAAGATATTGTTTTGTTAATTTCAAGAATGATTGCGGACTTCATGTTTGCTATTACATGAAGAGCCTTTTGAAAGGAAATTTTTCATCCGAAGAGCACATAAAACAAAAGGTGCAAAATATGAGGCCAAAGTTGGCATGCAAGATACTCCTTGACAAAGTTGAAGACTAATACTCCTTGACAAAGTTGCAACTTAAAGTGGAAGAGAAAAGATGACTGATGGTCAAACCTCATGGTGGTTGTCTGTTCATGAAAGAGAGGTTGAAAATTAGGTTGCAACAATGTTAATCAATTAGTTTATGATATAGTAAAAAGTGTTGTCCGTAAAAAAAATCTTATTCAATATTAATCAGTCTTTTGATCAATCAATACTCTTAAGGATGAAAATCTTTTTGAAGGATTTGTTTCATCTTATTATAGTATGATTTATGAGAAATGTTAATCAATATTTTCTGTTTCAGCTTATTACAGGTGAAAAAACAATGAAACCAAAAAGGGTTTCATTATTTTTTTTTATTTCATCTTTCTATAGATGAAAAAAAACTATGAAACCGAAAAAGGTTTCATAGTTTTTTTAAATTTCATCTTATTCCAGAATAAAACAAACTATGAAACCGAAAAAGGTTTCATCATTTATTTTTGTTTTCATCTTATTCCAGAAAGAAAAATACTATGAAACCGAAAAAGGTTTCATAGTCTTTTTGAATTTCATTTTATTCCAGAAGAAAACAAACTATGAAACCGAAAAAGGTTTCATCATTTTATAGATAAAAAACATACGCTACAGGCCTGTAACTTATAAAAAGCCTGTAACTCTGAAAAAAATAAAAAAACATGAAAGACCTGAAGCAAAAATGAAATTTTAACTGTAAACAATATGAAGATTGAAACATATAGTAGTCTAAACAAAAAATGAAAATGAAAAAGTCAATGAATTGTTGTCAAAATAAATCCACATCTGCCGCGCAGGGCATGTCCTTCGGTTATGAGTACTCAAAACATGGCAGCTACCACAAGTTCTCATCTTATTATTAGGAACTGAACCTGTATTAGAAATTCTCTTCTTCTTCCTTGGACGACCAGGTTGTGGTAGAGCATCAGGACCAAGAACAAGAGATTTTGGAGACACAACCGTAGGCTTTTCAACTGTGGGAACATGATTGATCGGTCTTGCATAGGATTCACGGTAGAACTTTACTGTAAAATAGAATTCAACATACTTATACGGGTCTTCTTCATTTAGAATGATACAACGGATAGCATGGGCACAAGGAAAACCGTTGATGCGCCAGCGGTTGCAAGAACATGTTCTTCTTTCCAAATCGACTTTTTGTGTTAATGTAGAATGAACTTCAAACACATATTGCGACGACTTGGTGACAGTGTATTCACGGCCGTGCATCTTGTTGTTGTACAACTCAGTTTCAAACTCTGGACACAAAGTTTCTCGCCACTTCAATAATGTTGCACATTCCTCACGACGTACACACATTTGATTCATAAGCTTCACTCTGATCTCATCAACCATAATGGCTATAGGCTTCTCTCGCTCTTCAACGATCCAACTATTGAAACTCTCAGAAATATTCGAACATAACCTACCATAACGACGACCCGGGAAATAAAAACTTGCCCATTTATCAATCGGAGCTCTACTCAAATAATCTTGTAACTTCTGATTTTTGACCTACAATAAATTCTCCCAGTTCTCTGAAAATTTTATATGTGTATTAGCATACGCACATTTTTCAAACAACCCAAGCACATAATTGTTATAAACCTTACTGGACTTCGGCAAGTATGTATTGATATTGTTCTTTATATACCAATAACACCAACCATGAGCAACATAAGGAATACATCAGGGATTTGATTCACCAAACCAGTAGCTCGATCACTAACATAAGTAAGCTTTTTGTGCATAGGAGAAAGTACTTGCTTCAAATTCTCCAAAAACCATTTCCAGTTGGCGTCATTCTCTGAAGAAACAACAGCATAAGCAAAATGATAGATTTCTGAAAAAACAGAACAGAAAAAAAAATGTCTCAGCATATAAAAAAACCATGAAACCGAAAAAGGTTTCATCCGTTTAAACTACATTTTTCTGTAGAAAAAATGTCTCAGCATATAAAAAACAATGAAACCGAATAAGGTTTCATCCGTTTAAACTACATTTTAGTGTAGAAAAAATGTCTCATCATATAAAAAACAATCAAACCGAATACGGTTTCATACTATCAATTACATTTTTCTATAAAAAAAATAGGTTTCATTGATGTGAAACAAAATAGAATGTTTAAGAAAATTACCGTCATTCCCGGTTAGACCTGTTGCTGCCATGATATGACCAAGGTATTTGCTCTTCAAATGGGCTGCATCAAGGAATAACAAAGGACGACAGTAATTGAATCCACAAATGCATGCTCCGAAAGATAAACAATCTCTGATATTTTTTAGTCCCATTTTCAACTTCCAAAACAACACGAGATCCAGGATTGATTTCAGTCAATTTGTTGGTATACCATTTCAAGTACATATGCGCAGACTTCAGCGGTTCTTTAACTTTATTACGGACATCATAATCAACTAAATTTGTAAGTGTTGAATGCTCAAAAGATATAATTCCTAAACTTCGTGGCTGCTCATATGGTATGATTGCTGAAATTTCTGAACTACAACTAGAGGAATCATCTCTATGCCTTACATGTAACTCAACAGATGGAAGCTTATTAAACAAAGTAAATAAAGCAACCGATTGGAGATCAAAATCATAATTGATAACCTTTTGCTGATCACAAACTATGTGGAAAATTTCAATAGAAAGAGAAGAGAATTGACACCAACTTGAACATATACTACCCTTCAAATCACAAACAGATGCTTGTAGACCAATACGAAAAGATAATGTATCATCTTTGTGAAATATAACAGCGAGAAAAGATTTCATAACCTACAGAAAAAAGTATGAAACCGAAATAAGTTTCACTGTATGTGAATATAAACAACAACAAACAACAAAATTTGAATATTAACATCAACAAAATAGCAAAAATATGATTCCATAACAACAGGAAAAAGTATGAAACCAAAATAAGTTTCACTGTATGTGTATATAAAAGAACAACACCAACAAAAATTGAAAATTAACATCAACAACATAACAAAAATGTGATTTCATAACCTACAGACAAAAGTATGAAACCAAAATAAGTTTCATTGTATGTGTATATAAACAACAACACCAACAAAAATTGAAAATTAACATCAACAACATACAAAAATGTGATTCCAATAATATACAGAAAAAAAGAATGAAACCAAAAATGGTTTCACTGAATATAAACAACAACACCAACAACAACATTTGAAAATTAACATCAAAAACATAACAAACTCTGATTCCAATTATATACAGGAAAAAGTATGAAACCAAAAACGGTTTCACTTGTTTGTGAATATAAACAACAACACCAACAACAACATTTGAAAGTTGGATTTCAGTTTCAGAGGAATAATTGAACTAATACAAAAGCTTGAACCAAATGAGAATATGATCAAAATTGAAAGGAAAAACTGAAAATACAGTAGGAATCTTCAAAAAACAAACAATTTGAAGTTACAGTTCCTGATCTTCACTTGAAACAGAAACGAATACAATTTTGAGTTTGGTTCTTCAAAAATATGATAATCAAATAAAAACCAAAATCAATAAATCGAAAAATTAAACTTACCTGATGAAATACAACTGAAGCTGAGTTTCTGTTCTTCACTTAAACAAATACAAACTCGGTTCTTCAAATAATCAATGGATTTGAAACTGTTTGAGATGAATCGAAGCTAGAATTTATGTTCTTCAATTAAACAGCACCAAAAACGATCTCAAATCTTCACTTACACAGCAGAATTTGATTTGAAGAATATATCTTCAATTAAACAACACCAAAAATGAACACAATTCTTCAATTAAATTTCAGGAATCAGATTTGGAGAAGATATATTTTGATGAAACCCTAGCCGAATTTGGAGAAGATATGTTTCGGTTCTTCAAATAATCAGATTTGGAGAAGATATGTTCTTAGCAGAATTCTCTCATCCGAATTTTAGAGAAGATTTGGTTTTAAGATTTGTTTCCATTTAAAACTTATAGATTATATAGGAAGGGCAATTCGGGTATATTGAAAATAATTAAAATATAAATTTAATTAGTATTAAGTGAAATGGGGTTTTTGTCTCATTTTTAATGAAAATGGTTTTTCTTTATAAAAGATAATATGGGAGGGTTTTATGCATGGTAAGTTTGTTCACCTTGGTTTTTTATACCAAGTTTTGTTTAAAAATACCTAAAATGTCATCAAAATAATTTCAGGATAACTTTTACATATTAATAATCGGCGCTCATCATGTATTGTAATGGTATGATCATGCTTTAGTTTTTGGTAGTGCTCCAGTGCTTTTTTTACGTATGTTTTATTATTTTTATAAAAAAAAATTGTTTTAATTTCTCATTTTTATGTATGTTTTATTATTTATTTACTAACAATTTGTTTTAATTTCTCATCGATATACCCCGTTAAAAAGTAATGCATCCAATGAGTTTTTTACATATGTTTTTTTCGTGCGAATAATTTATTTTAACTTTTTACTGATAGATCCAACTAAAATCAATATTCGTGATATTTTCCCATGATTGTTTAAGGATGTTTAGTTATATTAATACATCATTTGTCTATTTCTATCATTGTTACCCGGTAGCTCATTGATATGAATCTCTGATATTTTTATGATTATGCAGAGGCGTACGATATCCTC
Organism: Papaver californicum; assembly: GCA_023531435.1. Classification (NCBI taxonomy): domain Eukaryota; kingdom Viridiplantae; phylum Streptophyta; class Magnoliopsida; order Ranunculales; family Papaveraceae; genus Papaver; species Papaver californicum. The sequence goes on from JAJJMC010000896.1 coordinate 5,868,692, forward strand.
GACTTGGCTACCACATCCTAAAGATGTTTAAACAAGCGACTGGAGGACACCTATCATCCATGATCAACATCTTAATTTACGAAAGGAAAGTTAGTCTAAAGGACCTAAAAAATTTATTCCTGTTTCATGGAGATCTCTACTACCGTAACCCCGATTCTGAGAGACGACGAAGTACAACAATAACTCAAAAAACGTGTCCATCATAAGATGTGTGGGAAAACAATAGTGGTGGCGTCCTATAGGCGACTACAACATCTGGGATATTATTATCCCACTATGGAGACACAATTTCGGGCGTTACAAGGATCTTGCTCAAATTGTCAATCTCCTTTTTACCAACTAGAAGTTCTAATGATACACCACGCTGGGGACTGGAGAAAACCTTACATCAAATATCTTTGTGACAACTTCCTTCCACCGGGAACGCGAGAAGCAACTCGATTGGTTTAGAAATCTAAGAGGTTTGTCGTTCCAATGCCTGCCCGAGTCTAAAATTCCCACTGAAATAACGATGGTACCAAGTACAAAATAATCTTTTTGATATCAACCTATGTAGACTCATCTCGTATAATCTTATCGAAACAATAACGACCAATAGATTATTTCAACAAGGAGATTCTTGGTAATAGTCAAAGTTCTATTCAAACTAAATGTGGGATCATTCTCGGGGATTAACAAATGTATTTACTTTAATTATAAAACTAAACAATATAATGCGAAAGTAAAGTAAATAACACAGACACACAAGATTTTGATAACGGGGAAAACTGTTTGGCAGAAAAAACCCAGGACCTAGTATAGTTCTGAATACTCTTATAATTAAGCCGCTACACAAATTGACTACCGTAACTTAATATAACTGAGACCAAGTAAACTACCCTAAGTTACCCAGTTTCTCAGTGTCCCTGCGCCTACAACCAATCTGTCCAACACACTTTAATCCCAAGACAGAGTCCATTATCTTAAGTCGCTTCACCACTGTGAAGACTTTCACACCTGACTCCTTTGGATTGTAACCTGAAACAGTAAATGAATAACTTGTTTCTGTAACCAACTCACTTACTAATCACCCATAATCAATCTTTCGATCAGTGATAAAGTAGAGTCAAAGGATCTTTCGTTTACTCAATTAATCTCCTTTGGTCAAATCAAACCAAGACAATGATTATTGAAATAAATAAATCTTGATGAACAAGCTCTATCCAAGCAGATTAATGCAACTAGACAGTTTTTTCGATCTTTGACAAACCTGATGTTTATCAAAATAAACTGCTTGTGTAATCCCAAAAAATCAAGTTCGCATAAAGTCACACACAAAGATCATAACCAAAAATAAAAATCTTCAATTTTCCAATCTTCAAAAGTAACCATTGCAAACAACTTGATATCTCTATTGATCAACCGCACAGAACGAAGTTTGTTAACATTGATTGATCAACAATTCTACCCTACATATCCACAATCACTTAGATCTTACTAGTCAAATCTTCAAACAATCTTGAGTGGCCTTATAGAAAAAGAGAATGACCTAAGAATAAAAAAAATTAATCTATTGAAGATGACTACACCGTTAGTTCAAAACACATGTAATCAACGAAAACTAAATAACAATCTAGACTTCCACCGACGGTAAAACTAGAGGTTTCTTGCTCCCAAAGAAGACTTTAACAAATGGCAACACAAGATGTTTCACTTATTACATTATTCATATATCTCTTTAACAAGTTGGATTTTCCACACTCTACAGAAAATGTGTTCTGGGATGAGTTCGTAAGAATACAAGACTCCTTATTATAGTGTTGTGACCCATGCATTGATTGGAAATAATTTATTTACCAATTTTAAAATTTCTCAAGATATGTAATAGTAATATATTTCCGAAATTAGCAAATACCAAGTAATATCTAACTCCCAATCGATTTCACTCATAGTATGACAACTAAGATTAGTTAGCACATAACAGGTGCTTTATTAATATAATTGCTAGATATATGCAAACCTTTGGAAATGGAAAACGTATTATTTGATACCTATGGTATAGAAAAATCAATATATTGGGATCTTGCCTTGAGTATCAAAGGTATATACTTGAACATTAATAAATTAGAATTTAACACATGTTCAAATCATTATATCGACATTCTATTGAACTTTCTAATCTAATTCATTACCTTCTCGATATATAGAAAACCCATGAAGATTAACATACCAACCAAAAAAATTAAAAATGAAAGTTAGATTCACCGAGGACCGGTCCTTCCCACCACGGATCAGTCCTGTGATCGGCCCTGAATCCTTATATTGACTTTGAAACAAGTTTAACAAGTATACTTCCTTAAACGACTAAGTTTCTGAAATTGCTTTCAAACATATTTATTAAGGTTTGGATTTATCTGGAAGTTCAACATACTAAATAATAACAAGTTACCAGTTAGTGAAATATCATAAAACGAAGTCTAAAGATAAACTATTATTTGTAACTTCTTATATTTTAAGTTGTTGAAGTAACTAATGTATATCGTTCATTTTGATACTTTGATTACCGTGTAAAAAACAAGTCACCATTAATAAAGCCATTATAACAAACATAACTTCATATGTTATGTTCTTTATGAATAAAGGCTTGCATGAACAATTAATAAAAGTGGAATAAGTCAAGTCTATAACTACTAACCTCAATCTAAAGGATGATCTCTTCGTTTTGTCTTTGATACCTTTTCAGGTCTTCATGAGTAACTAGAGATAGTATCAACATATCTATGTTCCTATTCAAACCTAACGGAGTTGACTTTAGTAATCTACTCAAGTGACTCTGAGTTTTGAAACTAAACTTGACAACCAAACTTGACATACCAACGCTTGGTGGGTTCAACCGAGCACTGCTCTAACAATCTCTATATTTATCAATTTAGTGAAAAAACTCTTTACATATGGAAAATACAAGAATCAATATAAAAATTAGATAACATAACAGTCTCCTAATTGTGTCTTCAGACGTTTATCCGAGTTTCAACAGTATCTTCTTGATTTGCAAATATTCAAAATAAGTTTCGTTGTTGAAGCATTTTAATAACAATAAATCTACTCCCTATAAAGGTGAACTAGGCATATATTCAATCCAAACAGAATTTTTATTCAATTCGTAGTATGTAAATACTACACAACATGATATATTTCTCCCTCTTAATCAATATTTTATCTCTTTTCCTTTAGATATATATTTTACAACACATATGTCATTTCTCAAGTGATAAGTGATCGGAATCACTCTATATACTCCATATATTTCTCCCCCTTTTGTCATGAAAAATGACAAAGACTAAAAGACAACAAGTATTTCGAAAGAACTCCACAAGTTCATAATAACTCAATTCAACTTATAAGATTCTAAGCCAATTGGATGTCTAGCATACTATCTTCGACAAGTTATCTAAGGTCAGAATTAACTTAGCTTCTTATCAGGAAAAACAATTACCCTAAGTAGTTTTTCCTAACTTTGATAATCCTAACTAAGATCAATATTAAATTAATTACTATATCTGGAAAGTTATTAACCAGAGTAGTACTTCCCTATTTTCGACAAGCCTAACTAAAATCGAAATTGATTTAGTTAATTATCAAGAAAACAATTATCAGAAATAATTGAATTATACAACCACACTCCTGATAAGTGCGTAATTTACATGTTTATAGTGTCAATTCCATACTTGTTTTAGCTATAATTCTTGCATATTACCTTGTATTACTCTTGTTTTTTATTTTGTTTTTTTCTTTAGGTGAATTACCGAAAATCAGGAAATAATGTTGAAAAGAGCTAAGAAGAGAAAAGGGTTTATTCTGGAGTGAAACTGAGAAGTTGGAGATGAAAAGAACACTATTGGAGTGGAAGTCCAGAAGCATTTACGGCTAGGAAATTCTCCAAAGCTAGCCGTAAAACAAGTTGAAGAAAGGACCAAGTTTCAGATTTAGTTACGGCTAGGAAAACATCAGAAGCTAGCCGTAGAACTAGGAAATAATGAGAGATTCGTCGAATTTACGGCTGGGAAATCATTTAGACCCAGCCGTAGAAGGAGTAATTTTCAAAGAGAAGTGTCAGGTAAAGATTTACGTCTAAGAAATCATCTCAACCTAGCCGTAGACAAGTTGAAGAGTTGAAACATGAATTCCAAATTCACTTACAGTTGAGTCTAGCCATCCAAGCTAGCTGTAAAATGTAATAAAGATATATGAATATTAGAAGACACAATATTATATAGGACGAATATACGAAGCCAATGAAAAAATAATGAGGCCAATTGAACATCGGATGAAGGAAGTATGACCAAAATAATGAAAGAAAAAAGTGAAATCCAGGCTCACTTACGGCCAGGAAAGTCAAAAACCCAGCCATAAATGACCATGGAATTGGCCAAAACATCTATTTTACCTACGATTGGGTCGTGGGAGGAAACCTAGCCGTAGACAAAGGTCTTTGGTGCGAAAATTGACTTCTAAAAAGAGAAAACCCGGTCCCGGAAGGATTTTAACCCTAGATATCATGAGTACTATATAAGGAGACTCCCAAGACATTAAGAAGACATATTTTAACAACTTTTACACAACTTTGCAAGTCTTGGAGGAGATCAATATCACAAGGAGAAAAGCTAGGGTTTCGGAGCGGTTTCATTATCGTAACGATTTCTTATCTACTTTCTTATATGTGTAACGTGGATGCTTTCACATCCATGAGTATCTAAAAACCTAATTGTTTGAGGATGAATTCTAAGTTCTACACATGATTTGATTTAATATATGATTCTATTTTGAGTTCTTCATATGATTATCGTTTGTTTATACTATAATGAATATTTATGATTGATTGATAGATTGTTTAGGTGGCCAACTGAATTGATTTATTGATTTAATCTAGTGTTAGTATTGAGTTGTGAGATAAGTAATAGTACATTGAATCATACACAAGTGGAGAACACAAGACCTTGCAGAGGGATTCTGTGGAGCAATTGTGTATATGAATAACATTAGTAAGTGGACCTTAATCTAAGAGTCTAACTGCTAGAATTAACCTATAAATTCACAAAATATAAAGCATTCGACCAAATTACACCCCGAGTAATCTAATACTAGGTGTTTAGGACGAATAGAATCTGGTAGGAGAGAACTTTCACTAGTACAAATTTGGGCTTATGTGACAGTTAAAAACTGTCACCAAAATACTTATGTGACAGTTTTAAAAAATTATTGCACTGTCATTAAAGGCTCTGTTACGAATGGGTCTATAAGAAACTGTCACAGAATCATAACTATTAGTGTCAGTTTTTTCATAAACCTGTCATTGTTGACAACATATAATAAAATTTTCTAAATAAAACTGTCATGGATAACTTAATTTCTTTTACTAAGGTGACAGTTTCTCCATAAAAACTGTCATGGATAACTTAATTTCTTTTACTAAGGTGACAGTTCCTCCATAAAAACAGTCATGGATAACTTAATTTTCTTTTACTAAGGTGACAGTTTCTTCATAAAAACTATCATTGAAAACTTAATTTCTTTTACTAAGGTGACAGTTTCTCAAAAACTTTTATTAAAAACTTAATTTCTTTTACTAAGGTGACAGTTTCTCCATAAAAACTGTCATTAAAATTTTAATTTCTTTTACTAAGGTGACAGTTTCTCCATAAAACAATGCATACAACTGAACATATATTTTGTAAATACATTATTATATATAAAACTCAAGATTCAACACAATGATACAACAAAAGATGAGATAAGATGAGATTCAACACATTATTAAAGTACTTAGTTATTTATCATTTTTTTCATTACAACAGAAAATACTTCCTAAACTTTAATTATGTAAAGTAGCTTCCACTACCTCGGACTTCTTGAACTTCAATGCTCTAAAAGTAGCTTCCGCTGCCTCTTGATTGGAGGAGGTCGTGTACTCTCCATTATTAGAAGAATTTATGTAGTCAACCATCACTGTAAAATTTTAAAGCAAAACACTTCCAGTACCTACAAACTAGATAACATTTCCACATGTTAAAAGGTCGCCAAAAATTGTAGACGGTCCAAAACATGCCAAGACAAGAAAAAGAAACCGAACATCCTATACCATTGGGAAGTACACATGATCAAATAGCAAAATGCAAGTTTTTGAAGCTATAACTCTATACCTTATGGTTTGCCAATATAACATTTGAAATTCAGGCACACAACCATGCAATTAAATCTTTAACCATGTCTAGATAACATAGATTCAAAAAACTTATTGATGGCCAACGACACAAAAAAAAATAGTAGATGACATAATGCAAAATTTAAATACCTAAAGAAACAACGAACAACTTCACAAAATTTTACTTCTTTTGGGATACCCTGCAATCCAGATTGTGCCCTTGCAAGAAGACACAATCCTAGAAGATGAAGACGTATACACCAATCGCCATCAGTAGTCTGGACACCATGGGAAGTCTTTTCTTTACGTGAGTGTGCATCAACCATTGCAATTAGGCTCTAAAAAGGAGAGAAATAAATTATAGTAAAAGCTAGGAAAATGTAGCAGTATCAACGAAGGACAAGTTATTAACAGACCCAATTATTTTGGAAGTAAATATGAATTAATATATTTGTTTGGACTAGGAAGATATTTCGAACAGAGGTAGACTTTGTCTTTAGTGGAACTTTGGAAATTAAGAAAAAGTAAGCTGGCTCACGTGAAATCATAAGTGCCAAGCTTCTGATTCCAACATTCCTTATCAGCGTTGCTATCTGGAATGAATGCAAAACATGAAAAAAGTCAAAACCAAACCTACAAACTGAAGATGAACTAAAAGCAAGTGGTAACTAATCAATGTACTTCAAGTCTGGGCACTAGCCAATATCTAAAATCACATGCATCACAACAGGCATAACCACTGCTATACACCAGATGAGAAGTTTTAACCAGAAGAGTCAGGAATCTAAACATTTACCAGCAAACTATTGCACCAGAACATAGAAACATTTTAGCTAGAACTAACTGAACCGAAATATTCGGAGGTTAGAACCATGACTTCCACTGTATATAACATGTCTGAAACCTAGTGTATCTCAGACTCGTCAGTATATCGTTTTCTCTTACAGACCAGAACATTGTTTCACGCTATCACACCACATGAAGATAACAGACAAAGTTCTAAAGAAACAATGGCATAAGCTCACCAATGTGCAGCGATGAAAGTTGAGAACTGAAATCTTTCAGGGCCGGTGATCTGGAAGGCATAGTTCCAAGAAAATATAGTATAAGCCATTCCATAGGAATCTCTTGAACCAACGAGACCAATTCTTGTTCTATCCTAGGGATATCGTCTCCTACCATTTGCACCTGCACTAAAATATATTAGGAATTTCATAGAAAGAGAATAAATTGAAGCATAACACATAAAAACAGAAATCTACCAAGAAAATGAGAATAGTAATGATTAGGGGAAATATCGAAATGGGTTCCAGTATTGCATTTCAGAATCCCAACTCCTTAAATTATTCAGTATAAAAAAAACATCCTCAAGTTGGTAAGCTTTTGCAGCAATCTTGAGTGCATACATGCATGAGTATATTCTTCTGATTGATTCTCACAATCAATAATAAATAGCCATACAAATAATGCATATGATGCTACTTGTATATATACGAACCTATAGAAGAAATGATAAATATAATAATGTCATAAACTTTATTTTAGCCTAAAAAAAACCTAAAATAATCATTCTAACCAGACCGCTTGCACTGGCAACAACCAAACTTGTGAAGCAAAAATCTAATGCTGATACAGGGGCACTGGCTCCACTTCTCGCCATCGTGCACTTTAACCTACTTTAATTTTAAAAAATCCAAGATTAAACAAACAATAACAAATTATAAAAGTTACCCTAAAACTATACTTAAAAAAAGAAAAGAAAATCAAGAGTTCCAACATAATGTTTGGGTGCATTAAACTGCAAAATTAGTATCAGATTGAAAAATTCATGTATAACTAATATTCGACTCTATATTCACAAAGTCATTTCCACCATATCCAGTGCCATGCTCACAAACTTATTGTATAACACATAATCACTGAACCTCGAAACTAAGACCAAGTTCATCTTTTGAGGACTAGCTGCCACACAATCATATATCATCTAATAACTTATGTGTCCAGATAATCCTATACAATTGATTCAATTCCGCAAAAAAACATGGTACAAGAGGACTAATCAATGCAAATGAGATGTTATAGCACAAAGATGTCACACCATGTGCTACAGGTGCCTATCACGCGAAACAAGATTTTGAGCCTCTTCATGAATGATCTAAAAGAAATTTATGATAACTAATAAACTACTACTTCAGAATACAGGTGAAAGAATAATAACCTGTGGTATGGTACCTGGGCTATACGTATCATTATCCTCAACTATAACAAGGATTTCGTCACCTTCTTTAAGAACATAATCATCATCTGGATTAAGAACAATCTTCCCGCCATTTGCAGCAACCTTAACTCCACAAGGTACTGCATCTGGGAATGAAATTAGCACATCTTCAAAGCATAAAAAGTCCAACTGTGGCCACCTTTTGATGTAAAACTCTGCATTCTTAAATCCTAAAATGTCCTCCCATATCTGCAGACCTAACAAAATTCTTGCTAAAACCATGTGTCATTATTGAGAAGAAGCATACATTTGAATGATGTTGATGTATTCAACTGCCATGAATTTAGTATCGGTGTGTTTGGTTGATAGGTATTATCAGAAGCCCCTATTTGCTAAAAATATCAACAAAAAGAGTTGATGACCACCTCATTTCTCGTTAAATCGTTAAGTATGTAATATAACAGAAGGAACCACCAAGTTATTGTGGCTAAATAGTCAGTAAAAAGCATAACTGTAATACATTACTATATTGGCAAATAAGTAGGATATCTTTATCCCGTAGGCTTCTGCAACTATTTGCAAAACATATTGCGACAAATAATTAGAAGATCGGAAGAGAAAGTGCAACTCAAATTTTCAAGAAATAATGCATCCAGACAAAACTAGTGGGTATGAAATGTCATTTGTGACACAGATCACTTCAACTATCAATATTAGTTGTTTCTGCTGAAAAGGACACTGAAATTAGGACTATTGACTACTCTATGAAAAAAATTAAGATCCAGTCAGATAAATATCAAGGGAAAAATGTAAATAGGGGCCTCTCAGTTTGATGCAGGTAATCTTCTGAATCAATGTGATCATAAGTTTCAAAATAATCAACCAAAATGTGTTAATATCAATATATCAATTCAGAGTCACTAACGAATAATAAGACACGGTTGATAAAGTAACATAGTGCCCGAAAGTTAGTGAAGGCATAAGGTTTATCAGTATCTCGAGACAAAAAAAACGGGGAGAGAGAGAGAGCATACCTTGAAAGGTTCCCACCCCATCCATTGCACAATTTCTTCAATATGATCAATATATTCTTTCTTTTCAGCATCAAGGTTTGTATCATCATACATATCAGCATGCTTATTTAGACCAAAGTATAAAAAGTGATGCAGTTTGAAAACAAAGATATGTTTTTGTATGGATATAATAATAATATCTCAATTAATATGCATTTATACAGTCAATTTTTAAGTGACTGCAGTTAATGATACAAGTTACTGCATTAGCCAGACCCACCAGATGTTCATGTATTGTTGAACTAGTAAAGAAAATCTTCTTTTACTAAATGACATGGAAGAATATGTTTGTTAACTACCTTCAGAATATTCTTAGGCACTTCTATAACTGTTCTGATCTTCCTAAATGCTAAAAGCATTTTGGCCTCTAAAATTTCCTAGCACTGCTATTATACAAGCACCAGCCAAGCAAGTCTAAATATTACAAGAAAGAGAAGGGACACCAAACCATTCATGAACTTAAAGGGTCCCATGGGTGTGTCGCATGTGGTCAACAAACACCACGTACAAAATAAAACAAATTGTAAACTCTCTTTAAAGCTAAACGGTACATTTTTAGAACTCTTTCTGATCAATTTTTTTAATTTTAGATGCATTAATTGGAATAGAGTGGTTATATCTCGAGCAAGAAAATGGATAAAGATTGTACAACCAACACCAAGTGCGGAGCAAGAAACTGCGCAAGGGACTAAAAGAAAATTCAACGAGGTACAATTATGGGACATAATAAAATCCTCTGGGACAAGCATCACACTAGGTGATTGACTCGTCCCTTAAAATCTTTTATAAGGTCAATTATGCCAAGATACTATTGATGCTTTCCTCACTCCTTATTTGCAATAGCTTTCTGGCATCATCTAGTTTGCAGAATTTACGAATAGAAATATAGTAGAGAACTGTGGAGTAACAGACAAGATCCAAACAAAAAAAAATTATGATTTTGTTCTAGCTGTGAGAAACACGTTCTATCTTTACTTGAGTTGTTTACTTCAGATTGATATAAAACGGAAGTTTAGCGAAGAAATTGCAAGGACAATGGAAAGGAAATCAACAATGCTTACCTGAGGTAGCAACATCCACCCCTCTCTTTTGCTAGAACAAAACTAACAAACATAGCCTGTAATAATGCAGCAATATTAAAGCTTCCATATAACAATTTGTATTTTGCTTCTTCTCGTGGAACACGCATTTACCTTTGCATGGCCAATATGTAGGTACCCATTTGGTTTAGGAGGGAAGCGGGTGAAGACTCTACTTCCGGTCGCTTCCATATGCTTTTTAAGCATCTCCTTTGTATTGCATACTCTTAATGCAGAGCAATCGCTAAAGAATATTTCTGTATGCACCTGTTGTCAAGTACGAATGCACTGTAAAGCTTAGTCAAATAGCACTAAGTGAAATTATAGCTGCAAAAAAATAACATCATGCAGTTTTTCATAGAAAGTGTAATACTTTGTTGTAAGCAATTATGAGCTTAAGCTTTATATGGATCAAATGCACTCTGAAGCATAAAAAGTAGGGAGAATACATGAAGGACGTGGTAGATTATAACACCACAGTGTTCCGTTGAAAATATTTACAACTCTTCTTGTAACCATCAATTCATTTATACCAAAAATAGATAAATGGGGGTTCATCAAATGGAACCATACCCGAGTCTTTTCCAGCAGATACAGAAAGCACTAACGAAGAGCTCAGAAAGCAGAAAGTTACCATAGACAGCCTCAGGAAAATATGAGACTTGAACTGCAGGTGTTCTTTAAAAAATCCGCTCAATAGACCAAACAACAACACTTAACATATGATAGTAGGAAAAGATAGCATAATATGTACATATTACAGGCTTATACACTAAAAAAATCTAAATTAGTCTTTTGAAACATAAGCTCAGTCCAAGCCAATAAAATAAGCTGGAAAGAATCACAACATCAAATACCTTTATATTTTCCTCTGGCCCAGGGAATATAGTAAAGGGGTTGAGTTCTTCTTCAGTTGGTGAAGGAGTTTGCGCAGCTATGACTTTTACCTATAAAAATTGTACAATGAAGAATAGATCAAAGGTTAACATTGAATGGAGACACACAAGCAAGTAAGCAACCCCTTTTCTGTTAACTATACTAAAAATAGTTTCAAAAGGATACCTGCATCCATAAGAAGAAATTGAGTCACAACAAGTCCTTGGAGCCGAATCTGGTTACAGATTACAAGGTGAGAAAGAGGAAAGATCAATAGAAGTCTCATAAGTCATATCTCTTGCTTTATTTCATTTTTTTCTTACCTTCTCACCCAACTTGAATACTGGTAGACCCTTGTATGGGCAAGATGCACAACGGAATGCATCACCTAGTCCACACTGCATAATGAATAAGAATCTTGTTAAGGCAAGTATAAATAACAACTTCTGGTAAAAAAAAAGTAAGCTGGTCCACAACAATTATGGTTTTTCAATAATAAATTTGACCGACCAATTGAGCCTTATCATTTTTCAGCTTACCTATAGTTATCAGATGAATGGTGTTCATCTTGCCAAAACTTTACTAACTATTCTATGTGGATTCATCACATTAGATCTCTATACTAGGAATCAATATAAGAAAATAGAATTGACATAATAAACTAACTGAATCATATATAGAATCATTGATTCCACACACAGCTTTATAAGGTCGGCGATTAGATCCATCCATGGAAAGAGGAAGAGTCTACACTCACACTGCCACACGCTGACTGAGGGTTTTCAATCTGCTCTTTGGTTAACCCGAGCAACTTTCTCTTCTGCCTCCGCCCGTCCACAAGCGCAATTTTTATAAGCTTTCTTTGAGCTTCCAACTTCACAGTCATCAACTGCACATGACTACTTGCATCACATAAAGCTTCTAAAAGAAAATATCAAAAGGAGCTAAATATACAGATTAAGATTTTCATTATCATACCAACTGGAAGTTCTGGTTTTTTCAAATCTTCCTCTGTTAATAGACTGTCTTCATCAATCAAATCCAAATCATCATCATGTTGTACTTTAGGCAAAATTGGGGTTACTTTCTTAATGGAAAAAGATGACCCAATCTTCCACAAGGGCTTACTGGCCTTAACCTGCACAAATGAGTAAACTTGGTAAACATCAAGAAAATATGATGGAAAATAAATGAACACTCTTTCCTGAATCTCCATTAATGCAACTTGTTTTAGCCCACAACAAACCAAGTAGGAAGAGAAACAATATGATGTCACAGTGAGAAAGAAGGGAAACAAAAGAAAAACTCACTTTTACAGAATGAACATTTTCTTCCGGAACTAAGGTTTTCATATCAAGAACTTGCAACTCTAGATATCCAGCTAATAGTAATTTGCGCTCAAATGTAGAGTTGGCATGTAAAAATAATATAAAAAGTTACGAAGCAATCTTTACAAAAATTAAGATTACAGGGTTATAGAAAATATTAGTAAGTACCTTATCCGTGCTCGCTGTAGCAGGTTGGGGTGCCTGAATTAAGACAGTCCTCCGGGTTTCAGAACTCTGGAGATCTTTTCAAGAGACGGATCAAGAAGCTCAACAGTTCCCATGATATAAACGACAGTATCAACTGAAACCGACTCCACCGGCAACTTCTATGGTTTAGGCCATCAAGTCATGTATCAGTTACTAACAAGAGGCAACTGCGCACAAGAAACATAATATTGCAGAGACCCGAACAAGTTTCTCCTTTCCGGAATACTTTAATGTCTTGAACACTTTCAAAGAAGACAAATCTCTAAGGACATACAAATCCCTTCAGCTACCAATATGTACATTCATTGAAGTAGTCAAAACAGATTCTACCATACACTTAACCCGTATCTACTTTAAACACAATGAGAAGAGGTAAGAACTATAATTTTAATTTCAAAAATGAAATTGGAAGCTAGATAGGAAACTTGAGTGAGGATTAGGGGATCATTCTGTCCAGCTCCTTTGACCCCGAGCTCTGCTATAACAGACATAACTGCGCTGACAGGCACAAGAACATGATCTGAAAACACTAGTATACTGCTCTATATCGCAGTGGTATCCTACATAAAAGCAATATAGATATAGATTATTTTCCTCCAATACTTTCAATAGTCATGACTTACAGATCTATATGTTTATAAAAGACGAAAGAACGTAACTAGATTTAAGTAAACAAGAACAAGTGCCTATATAATATATACACCAGAAAGCTATCTGCATGGTATAGTAACACAGTGTGTATTAGTATACATATAATTGAAGACTCAATGTATCAACTGTGTACTCCTAAGTGCTCAAAACACACACAAACACACAGAAGGAGGGAGGGAGGGGGAGAGAGAGACCCCTACATCTTCTTTAGAAAGTTTTTCCTTTTTCTTCTTTACAGGCTTTTCATTATCTACAGCAGTCCTCTCACCCATCAATCCTTCTAGTCACTTACCAGTTACTTCTGTTAAGATCAGAAGTGAAAAAAAATAGTTAGACTAAAAAATAAATAACAAGCAATTCACACCAACTAGACAACACACTACAAGCTATCTTCTTGACATAATTACCTTCAAAATATTTGCATCTGCTCATGGGTGTGTAGCTAGAATTTCCCCAAGTAGTTCACCAACTACAGAATAAAACATATTTTTAAAGTGAGTATCTCACTATGAAGATTGTGATGAACTTTATATGGTCTAAGTTGATGGACAATCTAGATGAGACAATTTCTAAGCTTGAAGAACATAATCAATTAAAGTTTTCAATGATGTATGAATCACGCAAGTAGTCTTTCCACACACGACAAGACAAAGAAAATAAAAAATTAAATACAAAGAAGACTGGATGAGTTCAAACTTTACAAACACAAGTAACTGACCATTTGTCCAGTAGCGCATCTCCAGGATGATATCCCTTCTCTCTTCAAAAACCATGGAAACAACATGTTCAATTTCCTCAAACGAAACTTCTACTCCTACACCACAAGCCTCTTCAAACTCATTCAGCTTAAGATTCTCGGAACCCAGGCGTCCAAGAAATGTATGAGCTGCCTCTAACTGAGCAGAGGACTTAATCTATGACATAATAAAGTTTCTTGAGAGTCCATAATTACACCAAAAATACGTTAAATTAGAAATTTCATATAAACTGTGTACCTTCAGTGATACAATGTATTCAAGCACAGTAGGTCGATGTACAAGTGCATTAGCAGGGAATTTGGTAGCAACCTGTTTCGCACCAAAAAGGGGAAAATCAAATAATAAATATCAGGTAAATTAATAAAAACCTTAGCTAGGGTTTAACTAAGAAGTAAAATTCTCGTAGATAAACTTACTGTGTACAAAAGATTTCTAACGGCTTTGCTACATCCATCAGTCACTGATGCCTCTTCGATAACCGCTTTTAGGTTCGCAGTAACCTTTTTATTAGCAACAATGTTGTTTGCAGTTTTTGAATCCAATCATATTCTTAAAAACAGATCTACAGTTTCCTCATCTTTAACCATGTTGTATGTAAAGTCCAGTTATCAGTATTATTGATAGGAGATGGTGAATCAGTAAGGATAACCGTGTTTCGGTTTTACCGAATCAAAATAAAAAATCCAATTCCAACTTTTGAATCTGATTTCAACCCAACATTTCCAATCATATCAGAACTCTAATTCGAGATTGAGAAGGTAACTACAGTTATATAAGGATTCAACCAAATCCAAATTTAGGTAAGAGAAAAAAACAAAAGAAGATCAGAGATGGGATTTGACTGAGTTTTTTTGGGTAAGGAATCTTGAGATGGGATTTGCCTGATTTTTTTTGTGAGAAATCTTCTTTTATGTTAAATGAGAAGATAGGAGAGAAGACCCACTAACAGACATCCCCACTCTTCAGAAAAATTTCAAACAACTTATAAAACTAAGAACCGTATTTGAGAATGATAAATAGCAGCAGTTTTTGATCAAAACTATCACTATAAATGAAAATGAATTTAATTGACAGAAACTGTCATATATAGCTATACACTTCTATAAGTGTTCTTATATAAAACTGTTGTTATTGCTTAAGAATCGTAACAGTTTATAACTGTTATTATACATCAATATACACTAACAGTTTTCTACAAAACTGTCATGGTATAATTATTAAGTAACAGTTAATAAACTGTCACAGTTTTGTACCATTATTAGTGTGAGTTTTTATAAGAAACTGTCGCGTATATCTCGTAGCTTATTCTTTTGTAACAGGTATTTCTTAAACTATCATGATTAAGAATTTTGAACTGTCACGGAAGCCCAAATTTTTACTAGTGTTTTGTATCCATTGATATAAGGAATTTCGGGAATAACATTGATCTAACTGTTATTCTACGGTTAGTGTTAATCTGTGATTAACAATGAGTAGATGAATATATTAACTTGATGAATGTTTAGTAACGAAGAAGGATTCCTCGATCATATCTCTCTCCATTGCTTACAACTTCACTTTTAGTTGTTTTCTTGTTTACTTTGACAAAATCCTAAAACAAAACCCCCTTTTGTGATATTTGACAACTGAAATACCTCGCTCCTCGTGGGAACGAACTTAACTTCCATTATATTATTATTTAATTAAGTAGAAATAAGATCACTAATTTGATTGCACCTAAGACACGCATCAAATTTGGTGCCGCTGCCGGAGAGCAGTGAGTTTTAGTTGTTATTTACTTATGTTCATTTTTGTTTTTAGATTCTCTTTTTAGTTCTTAACTTTGTTTTCTAGATATTTTTGGTTTCAGGTACTTAATCTCTGGCACCTAAACGTTGGGATTATTGAAGGTGCAGAATTCAAACTCCCACGGGAAAAGTACTACAAGAGTCTCAATTTTTGATACATGATCCACCTTCAGAAGAGATGATGAATGATGAAGACCCTATACCACCTCCACCTCCAGAGAGGAAGACGTTGAGAGATCTAACATCCCCATGTTTGGATTCTCAACCACTGTGTATTACTCTGACTGACACAGTGGAACTCAAATCAAACCTTTTTCATTGGCTTCCTAAGTATAAAGAACTACCAGGTGAAAATCCTAATCAACATCTGCAACAGTTTCAGAATACAATAAGAAGTTTGAGAAAGAAGGATGCCGATTCTGATAAAGCTTTCTTACAAGCTTTTCCGTTCTCACTGGAGGTCCAAGCAGAATCATGGTTATACTACCTACCTTTCGGAAGTATTACCACATGGATTGGAATGAAAAAGATGTTCTTAGAGAAGTATTTTCCTGCTTCTAAGGCTGCATCTATTTATAAGGAGATCAGTGGGATTCTGCAGATTACTGGAGAATCTTTGTATGAGTACTTTGAAAGGTACAAGAGATTATTGGCGAGATTCCCACACCATCAGATACCACCATAACGTATTATCACACACTTCTACGAGAGGTTACTACCGCATGAAAGGTACTTGATTGTTGTTGTAAGTAGTGGTGCATTAGTTAATAAAACCATCGAGGAATCTATGAGTTTAATTGAGAGTACGGCTGAAAACACTCAGCAGTTCTACACTAGAGATTCATTGACAGTTCGAAAAATTAGTGAGATGGGTGATTCTTCATACATAGAACAAAGAATTGGTAATGTAGAGAAGATGGTCCAACAGATAGCTTCTGCAGTTGTTCCCACATACGAAGACGAAGTTGAGGTGAATGCTATATTTCCTAATCAAAGGCCAAGGTATGATCCTTATTCTAATACTTACAATCTCGGCTGAAAAGATCACCCAAATTTCAACTATGCGAACAAGCAAGATGCAACTCATGTGCCAACTTATAGGCGACAAGGTGGTTGTCAACCATAACAACAATAATTCCAGTTGCCTCAACAACCTCAGAATCAAGGTTCTAACCTTGAAGATTTGCTTAAATCTTATATGCAGAAACAAGATACTATTTTGCAGAGGCAGGATATGGTGAAAAAAAAACATTCAGACTCAAATGGGGCAAATGGAAAATGATATGAATCTACTGAAGGCTCAAGCATCAACAAAGTTGTCGTCACAAACTATTGTGAATCCAAGAGAGCACGTCAATGTTGTAACTCTAAGGAGTGGAAGGAAAATTGAAGAGCCACAACAACAAGAAGAGAGTAATGACATCGTACTCTCTTCTTGTTGTTGTGGCTCTTCAATTTGCCTTCCACTTCTTAGAAGAGCCACAACAACAAGAAGAGAGTAATGACAACGTATATTTTTTTTGATGAACGAACATGAGTATCAATAACACACACAACAAAAAGGGCTTTGAGGATCAGCGATTGATGAGTCAACTCAGTATTCAAATTTTTTTAAAATCTCTTATTTTATCATCTAAAAATCTATCAAATCATATCTGTGATTTGTTTTTCAATTGTTCTCTGTATTTTTTTATGAAATATTTTAAATTTAAATCTACTATTTAAATATAAAATTTAATAGTTTTGATTATTCTTTTATCAAGAGCATGATTGACTAATACTTCTTCTTCTTTCCAATGTGTTTACAACTTGAACTCTCCCTGATGGCGTTTGCTATGGTATTGATTATGACTACAACATTTGCTTCTGTTGTTCCAAAGCTTGTTGAAGCACTAGTGATCACTTTGGTTTCCATGATAAGTTTTTCGAGATGAATCGGAGTAGAGACTATCATGTTCGAATCAGTAAAGTCACAGAACCACTAGTACAAATTTGGGCTTATGTGACAGTTAAAAACTGCCACCAAAATATGTATGTGACAGTTTTGAAAAATAATTACGCTGTCAATAAAGCCTCTGTTACGAAAGGGTCAATAAAAAAATATTACGGAATCATGACTATAAGTATCAGTTTTTTCATAAACCTGTCCTTGTTGACGACTTAATGTAACATTTTCTAAATAAAACTGTCATCAGTAACTCAATTTCTTGTACTAAGCTCACAGTTCTTACATAAAACTGTCAGTGTAGACAAGTTACGGTAACATCTTCTAAAGAAAACTGTCATCGAAAACTCAATTCCTTGTACTAAGGTAACAGTTCCTTCATGAATCAGTCAAAGTAGGAAAAATTTTCTAGATAAAACTGCTACCGTAAATCCTGTTATGTGACACATTTTCTGTTAAAATGTCATTATGGTGAGTTCATGTTACAGTTGTTAGTGACATGCTCAAGGAGAAAATAAATATCAAAATTACAATATCACAATAATTATGGAAATATTTTATAGTGTTTAAATTGATTTAATAAGTAGTACAGAACTAAAAATTTCGAACTAAATAAGTTGAATACAAGTTAATGTATCACATAATTTAACATAATTCTATATACTTCATAGAAAAGTATTCTTAGTATCGACTAAAAGAAATTAACAACGAAATTGGAAACCATATCCATTTTTCATAAAGTTGATCGAAATCTACTCGCTTCATGTTTTAATACCCAAATATAGACCAACAGACCTGCGACATCATGTCACCAACGCTTGAACCAAAATCTGGACCAACACAATCATGTCACCAACTCTTGAACATGTTTTATTATCCATGATCTCTTCTTCATAGCACTCTGACTTCCTCTACAACAAGAATACAAAATAATTACCATTAATTATATTTCTAAAGCAACAACACAATAGATATTTTATTAAAAGAATAACAAATAACATTAAACAGTACTAGAAGGAAAAGTTAGCAGTAAACAAGCAAATTAAAAAACATAAAATTATTAATACACAAACTCGTACCTTCCCCAAACACCTCACCGTAGATTCTAGCTGAATCACCCTATCTTCACATCCATCATATAAACAAAACCCACACTTTTACAACATTACAATTTCAGAGACATAAATATTATAAGCGGAACTGATAGCAATAAGTTTACAGTTTTTGATAACCCATTTATAATTACAATTTTGTATTTAAAGGGCTTCAAATTTTGATTAACCCATATATATTCTAATTTTGTAGTTTTTTGATCTGCATGACTCAGTTTTCAATTAGTGCTCATAAGAAAAAGGTAAACATCATTTAGTAGTAGGATCCTAATACTGAAGTCTTAAGCCAGAAATTACCATTGGGCTAGATATATTTTGTTTGATGAATTTCAAGATGATACTAAGCAAGTAAAAAAATGTAATAACAGCAAAAGTTAAAAAGGCCACTAACCTTAAGTGAATTTTGTAGTCATTCAATCTCATTCACATACCGATTGAAACTCTCCTTGTTAATAAGGTAATACGCTGCCGACCTAAATTGGGTTTCCTGTTAACAAACAACCAAGTGAAGTAACAACCTGATTAGGCTCTATAAAAAGCACATACCATAGTCTTGTTAAGAAGTAACAAATCAGGATTTATAAAAAAACACACAAACTAGAGTTTGGAAAAGGTTTTTATTGCCTTCCACTGCATTTCTGGAGTGAAACTACGTCTCTGGAAATCATTTAAAGTCAACAGGTTACAAATCATGAATGAACAACTCTGAACTAGCTCTCTAAAAATGCAGAAGTGTCATTACGATTTAGAAATTTGAGATCTGATAAGACATCAATGTCTTAGTTTCCCGCTGCATCATACTATGATAAGATGCTTCTATAAGACTTGGCTAAATCATACACGGGAATAGATGAGTAATGACAAATACGCAAAATTCTAAGTAGGATTTTGTTGGCCCAGATAGTTCTGCTTGTTTCTAAAGCTAAAAAAAAATTACATAGAAAGAAAAGAAAACCTGACTTCGGATTGAACTCCTGAAGTAATTGAGGAACTTTCTAAAGCTTCCAATAACACAGAAGTTTGAGAACTGACCAGAAGAATGGAATCTGCCCGTGACCCTGCTGAAAGTGCATCAATAAACTCAAGCCTTTTAAATACTTGTTCAAGCTTTTGTGCAACAACATCTTTGTCTAGCAACCCATCAGGCTTCGTATTGCTCTTTTCTGTTGCACTCTCGTACTCCAAATCTCTCTTCAAGACAAAAAAAAATCAGTAACCATAATCATTTGATCATAGTTGTAAAGAAATGCAAACAAAATAGTAGTAGCAACAACCGACTTAGTAAGATCCTACAAAAACCAATCAATCATACTAGAAAGACAAATCTAAGTAACTGGTGAACCTGAAGTGCAATTAAACGATCTTGGAAATTTTAGATTATAAAATATCATCCACTATGATCTGACTTTGCTGCTCATCTGTATAATACTCCATAATTTTTATCTGAAACAAGAGACGTGGAGTAGTTTCTTGAGGACAGAAGAAGTAAGCTTGTAAAAGTAATGAGAAGCAAGAAGATGCCAGATATCACATACAAGATGAAGTTGATCATATTATGCATGAGGTAAGCCTGAGGCTGGAGCTAAACAGCCAATTACTTGCAAGCCTTGCATTTCCTGAACATACCCAAATAGATATTGATTTTGAGAAGCAAGAAGTTTATGCAAATCACCTTTGTGATCAAGTTGCTGCAAATCACATTCATGTCACCTATGGTTGAACATGATAATATTCATAATCAATGTCTAATTTCATTAAGATTAAAAATACAAAAAACAATGTAACCAAAACTGCAATCAGCTCAACTTTCGTTTGATCAGGATATGTGCTACATTATTGTCATTGTCATCATATCTAACTACACACAATCTAACTAACTTACAAGGAAGGTGACCCGTTAATATTATCGGCAGCAAATCCATTGACATTGGCGGAGTGATAGGTGCATAATTCACACATATAAAGTAGTTTTTCCTGAACCTTATTTGCTATATTTGAGTGAATTACTAGGTATTTTGATTACTTTTGAAGTTTTGTTAGTTTTTCAGGTTACAGCTCAGAAACCCGCAGAATGGAGCTTAAAAGCTAGAATCACCGAGGAGCCAGTGATACTCTGCTTAAAATAGGCCTTTCATATACCACAGTGTAGGGAATTGAATTACAAAGCCAATGGTGAAAGAATGAAGTCATTCTGATCAAAATTGAGGAAGATATGGGCAAAGCCCCGAAGTGGCTTATTTGGCCTACGCAGCCAGCGGCCAGGCGCAAGTGCGGCTGAAGCATGTTGCGGTAATGTGCTAAGTCATGATTTGAAGGGCTAGAATGGTTTGATGGGCTAGTGGATAGCCTTGGTTGGTTATTAGCTATGTTTTGGACATCATATGGGTTTAGGAAAGGATTTGGAGCTGATATACCTTGTTGGAGTGAAATATGGATACTTAGCACATTTCCTAGTTCTACTAGGATTGGCTAAGTGGCTAACTCGAATTCCACATGAAGAAATTAGGCCTTTCTCGTGGGAAGCCTATTGGAGGGGTAGATATAACATATATTGAAGGCCCAATGGTTTATTGGAGGTCAGGTTCATCATCAAAGGCTCTAGCACTCAAGTTGGCCACTCTACACAAGTTGGCAGCCAATACTAAAGGCCTGGCGCAACTATTTTAGGCTTTTAAGCCAAGGCGCAACAGATTTCGGGAATTGGCCAAAATTCTCACATACTTCTCATGCTAGGAATCACTAAAGGGCTGGACACTAAGACACACACAATGAATTTAGGAAAAGGGAAAGAAGGCAGGCCACACAAGCTTGGGCGCAACTATTTTCGGCCAAAAGCCAAAACATAAGAGAACTCGGATTTCTGCCCAAGCTAGGATACGCAACTAATTTAGGCTTTTGTAATAATATAAATAGCTAAGTTTCCAGGAGTTTTAGGACACAATTCATCACACAATTCAGTATACAATTTAGTTCTTAGGCGGAGAAAGAAAACAGAGAAGATGAGGAGAAAACAGGCGTTTTGGAAGCTGCTGGCTACTTCCGCAGCTGCGCCTAGTAGCTTCGATCATCTTCCGGGTTTGAGTATTTATTTCTTAATTATTTTCCATGGGTTTTTAAGAAACCCATGATGAGCTAAACCTTTCATATTGGTTAGGGATGTAATCTGATGTTTGAGGACATGTTTATTAATTGAATGGCGCATATTTCATGATTTCATGTTGTTTTTAATATCGTTCATGTTCTACTGAGTATAATGATATATGATTGATTGCTGATTTGTTTGAGTCTAGAATCAAGTAAAAAGGCATTGATATCTATTACTAGACTGGAGTTCTGAGAGTCGATTCTGTCGAGGGACTCCGGTTACAAGTAGTATAACATATTTGTTAACGACGGGATGTTGCCATACGAATATGTGTAGAAGCTTGACCTAGGTTGAATCCGAGTAGCGAACTGCGCCGGGTTATCTAGATTAACCTCAACTCACAAAGACCATAGCTATCATTGGGTTGAACTTGAGTGGAGGTACTCACTCAGGTTATCCGGTGCATAAGAATTCATAGGGTGGAGGTACTCATTCTGTGATGATATTAGGAGTTTTGCCGAAGTAGACGAGATAACTGGCTACTTTAGGGTTTTTGGTATTACTAATGCATGAATGTTGAGTATGCTTTGATTGATAACATGTTGGATAACGGACGATGAAATCTCTAACCAATGCTTCTCTCCCTGATACACGTTTCTATTAATTTGCTTTAGTTTGCTTTAGTTTAATTTAGCTTAATTCACAACATAAAACCCCCCAGATTACTCACGTAACTTAGAATAAATAATAATCACTGCCTCTCCGTGGGAACGAACTTTTTCTTATTCCTACACTTTAAATCTATTTTGGAAGAGTAAGAACTCGATTATTTTGGTTGATTACGACACGACCACGGAGTTATAGGAGTAGGAATCATGGGCAAGCGTCTGAGAAAGAAAGACAGAAAAGTTACTAGGTACATAAACAAAAATAATTTTAAAAAGTAGTTGGGAGACACCAAAACAGATGAAAAATAATAAAATGGTTGATCGACTAACCTGCTCCTGTGAGCGAGAGTACATGGATGCCGTATAATGTAGGAAATTTGAAACTCTTGAAGTATATATATCCGCATACCTGCATGGTCTGAAAATTTCAAACACGTGAATTAAGGATGAAATGAACTACATGGATCCTTTTTTTTTAAAGCATCTTGATTGCATTTTGAATCTTTGATGCTAGGAGAATTAGGACCATTTGCACTTACTTCTCAATTTGCCTTGTCAAGTGGCTTTTGTCCCATAAACCTGCACGGGAAAGATAACCCCACCCGATACAAGGAGTTTGGATAAAGCCAACCAATTATAAGACTAATTCAGGCATGCTAAAATGATGGCAATGTATCAAGATAAAAACTATTAAATATCATAGAGTTTACAGCTTCTTGAAACTTCAGCTACCTTTTGTTGAAGTGCTCTCCATCGGCTTCTAACATTGGAGCAATTTTTTCGTCTAATCTTTGCATGACAATCAGTAGCTTTTGCATGCTTTCTATGAGTTCTTGATTATCCATATTAGTAACGGCTAGAGTCTGACAAACAAAATAAACATTCTTAATGGATGCACAACCAATCCAAATTTCGCATTGATTTTCGGGGTACCTCTATAAAGTTTAAGATTAGAGGCAAGGAATATATGTTTTATTATCTTGCAGTTTGTTATATAAGCAAGTTGGACAAAGTAAGGAGTCAAACACAAGATAACTTAACCTTGACAAGTACCAAAGAAGAACTGCAGGCTTCTGAAGCAATAAAGGTACTCAAGAAAGTAATGTAAATACAGAAAGACAATATTGACAGCTAAAAGTAAAGGGTATGACGAGTGTCACATTTATAAGCCAATAAGGTACAAAACCAAAACTTTGAGAAAAATACAAGATAACCCTTTACAGTACCTGAGCTGGACGACCTTTAGTTCGTCTTTGCAAAGCAAGGTGGAGTTGATTAAACAGGTCACCTACTAATTCCTTTTGATTTATAAGTTCTACCAGTGCTGCTCGATGCCCACGACTATGAATTAAGGCAGTATACTGCAGGGAATGTATAGCATGAACATATAAATACAGAACACATCAGACAAATGCAAATAACAGCATAATGCTTTGATCTACAACCTTAGTAACACATGAAAAAAGTTAGATACAGAAAGAAGATGACCTCTTCCTCCAATTCTCGACAAACTAGCGCGGTCCTCCATCTCAAATGAACTTTGGATTGGCTGACATATGTATAAGTATGGTCACCAACATATAATATTTCATCTCCTTGGACTTTCAGGGAACTCTCAAACATTTGAGAACTTCCACCTGAGTAGAAACTCCCTAAAGAAAATGAAGGTATGCTCAGATTAGCTTTCTCAATCGAAAAATATGAAGAATAATACTACGGTGAAGACCAAGGGACCCCATTAGAATGACAATATTTTCAAAAATCACCTGGTCGGGTCTTGAAGCAAGGGCGCATTAAACCCTCCTCAGTGACAACCTCATACACAGGGTGCGCCATTTGAAAGAACTCTGGTTTTCTTGCTGAACTATAACCTAGACAAGAAAAAAAACACATAAATGCCCTCAGTATTCAGTTACTTCAGAACTACATCCACTGTCACGCTCAAAAATAGATTTAAATACTATCTATATAGGTAGTGATAAAGGTCAACATCTCGAACGTTTTTGTTATCATATTGCAGTGGTGTCAGCTGTTCTTACTTCTTAAGATTTTGAATGTTGAAAGTTATAGATTTATCGACAGAAAAATGATGGCAGAATCGAGGAGAAGGATAACATACCATGTCGAAAAGATCTCGCCAGCCCATATCATTAGGTAGAAATCGATTGAAGGAATGTTTCATCATTGTGTATGTATAATGATAATCTGAGTTTGTAATAGTACCAACTGCTTACCAGCCTGATGGAGGATATTTAAATGAAAAAGGATAATATAATCATTTGATATCATACCAAGAGGCTCAAAACCAAATATAAGGATAGTGACATGATTGCATTTTGTAAATTCCTTTATAATCAAGAGAACCAAGTTCATATGGTATTGCTCCGCCATCAAATCTGTCGACCATCTGAAAAGAGAACATGTAAGAAAAAAACTAAAAAAATCTGTTTCAAGTATTAAGAAAACAAAAATCTATTGTGGTAAGAAACAAATTAATATCTGTGGCAAACTAGAGATGGCACATAGGACTCACAAAAAACGCTCTTACACCGTACACATATTCAACAAGTATTTACTTCTTGAATAGTACATACCTGCATAAATGCCACATCTGTTGATACAGAGAAACGTGTATTAAGGAACTCCCATCTACTCTCGTTCCTTAGATCAACCAGTTCCCTCCCATATATCTCACTGACAAATAAATCAAACAAGTATTTTAGAGAATATGCCCAATCTCTCTAAATGGATCATTAAAAGGAAACCTGAGTTACTTTTGGACAAATGGAATCCTGTGACGTGTTACAAGAAAAGATAAAACAATCATGTCAAGAACTCATGAATTGACATGTATTACCAAACACAAAATAAAAAAGAGCCATCAATATCTATAAATACCCATACAAGAAGATTAAGATAATAACAAGAAAAAAAAAAAACAAGAAAAGAAAACGTTCTCTTAATCTTAACATATTTTTCTTGAAAAATTTCATCACCTCAACAAATTTCTTTAGGAGTTTCAATGGCAAGAAGTTATGATTTTAGGTTAGTGTCATCAACAATAAGTCATGAAGGCAAATTACCAAGTAAGTATACAGCAGAAAGATAAAGTAAAATATCCTACCATGTTTTGGATACTAAAAGACATCAGATAGTTCGTACTTCTGGAAAAAATCGTCAGTTAAGGAAGGATACCCTAGTTCAAAAGAATTTACCTTCTCAAACTGTGTTTATGACTGCTGCTACAACAAAACCTTTGCACAAGAGAACCATCAATGGTGCGGAACAATTGTTGCACAATCTCAAACAATTAGTATTTCTAATAAAATTTAAAATCATGAAAAATCGAATAAGCAATAAACAAAAAGTAGCAAAACCTGTTATTCGCAGCATCAACTCCTTGAATATAAGCAGTGAGAAGTAAGAACCAGGAGCTTCAGAATTTGTTGCTTGTATCTTTCCTATTGATTCAGCAACACAACGAAACTCAAGAATACTAGCACAAGTAGAAGATAAAATTTAAAACAAACCTAAAGCTTCTGGTACCCACCCCTGAACCAGTTACTTTCATAGCAACCTTATAAGTTCTTCTTTCAAACAGGTAGAAATCCAATTCAACCTTTGAATCTGATTTCAACCCAACATTTCCAATCATATTAGAACTCTAATTCTTACACTTCTCTCTCGTACTGACGCTATTACAAAAATCAGAAAGTATATATTAGGTTAACATTGAAAATTTGAATCAAAAAAATTAGGGAAAGAAAAAATGAAGATAAAAACAACAAAATTAAGGGTTTTAATACGAATGAAAAAAGGGGATGATAACCTTAGTATAACCCATGTTGATTAGTTCATCTAATTTGGTGAGAAGTTTGATAATCTTATCATCCCCTTTTTAGGTTCTAAATTAACCCTGAATCTTATTTCCAGAACATTAGAGCTGGTGATGTAGATGAAGAAAAAAAAATTGGGGAAATATAAAGTTCAAGATTGAGAAGGTAACTACAATTATATAAGGATTGAAGCAAACCTAGATTTTGGTAAGAGAAAAAACCAAGAGAAGAGAGAGATGGGATTTGCCTGATTTTTTTTGGTGAGAAATCTTCTTTTAAGTTAAATGAGATGAGAGGCGAGAAGACCCACTAACAGACCTCCCATAATACATCTAGCCCACTCTTTGGAAAAAATAACTAAGAACTAAAACTAACAAAATCGTATGTTTGAGAATGTTTTATGATGAATAACAACTGTTTTGGATCAGAACTGTCACTATAAATGAAAGTGACGGTAATTAAAAGAAACAGTCATCTATAGATATACACTTCTATAACAGTTCTTACATAAAACAGTTGGAATAGCTTAAGAATAGTAACAGTTTATAACTTTTATTATACATCAATGTACACTAACATTTTTCTACAAAAACTGCCATTGTATAATTATTAAGTAACAGTTAATAAACTGTTACGATTTTATACCATTATTAGTGTGAGTTTTGATAAGAAACTTTCGCTTATATCTCGTAGCTTATTCTTTTGTGACTGTTAATTCGTGAACTGTCATGATTAAGGATTTTGAACTGTCACGTAAGCCCAAATTTGTACTAGTGAACGCGTTTTCCGCCTAATCAAATTCAAATTCATATTTTTAAAAAGTCGTTATAAAAATAACTTTGGTCCCACCTCTAATATCATCCTACTTTCTTTCCTCCTTATGTGGTCAATCCAGAAAATCCCTCCAACGTATTCAAGTAAATATATTTTATTCCTTAATATAGCTCAACCAAAGATTTTTGGAGGAAAAAGTACCATATTTCCCGTTCATATGACCATATTCTGCTCTGTAAGTCTCGGTAATTTATCACCATTCTCAAGTCAAAGGAAAAATAGTATACTGTATAGCTCCACTATGGCGGCATAAAATGTTAATGAGATGTTGGATCTTGCCACAAAATTCAAGAATGCTACTTTGGAAAGGGTGATGTAAATGGACCTCTTATACATCTTTTTGAGGAAATTGCATTAGAAGAAGAAGCTGCTTGGGAGAGTTTTCTAATTGGAAATATTATAATAGAAGGAAAAATGAGGAGCAAGGCTATGTAGAAACATTCAATTTTCACATGGCCTTCCCTAACTGAAGATGAGGTTAAGATGGTGGAGACTGATTCAAATATAATGGTTTTCAAGTTTAAAAATTGGATTCTTTTAAACAAGGTTTTTGAAGAAAGACCATGGAGCATCAATGGTCATCTTGTTATCCTATATGACTATTACCCTGATCTGAGGTATCAAGAGTTAGATTCGTCTCATCAACTTTTTTGAATACAACTAAAGAAACTCCTTCCACAACACATGAATCCTGAATCTGTGAAGTAAATGGGTAAATTTATGGGAGAAGTCATTGTAATCCACCCTGAAAATGCAATCCCTGCTCCAGGAGAACCAGTTAAACTATGTGTTAATATTGTTATCAATAACCTTTTAAGGAGAAGAGTCATGGCATTAACAAACTTTGGATGCACTATATGAATTATATTTTTTTTATGGACAACCACATAAGATTTGTCCAAGCTGTTTTATTTTGAATCACTCAAAAAATGCTTGTAGTGCTTCCGTTGAATTTTTTAAGAAAGCTGATCAAAAACCTCAATATTTTGGGCTAGCTGTTAATGAAATAAGGAGGCAGGGTGTAGAAGGAAGAAATGTTCTTAGTATTCCTAAATTGAATCATAAGAAGGAAGTGAAGATGACTTTTATCCCTCCAAAAGATGGATATATGGTTAAGGCTGGTAGCTTGAATCTTGGGGTTGCTGAGGAAGAAGATGTTTCTACTAAACTTGGTAAAAAAAAAAGTAACATTGCAACTGAACCACAAAACTCAATCCCCCCTCAAGCCTCTACTCTGGAATTCTCTAATGGAAACCAACTGAAATCTAAAACAACATAAAGAATCACACAAGGGGATAGTCAAACTCATATTCATAAAAAAAAAACTAAGTTGATTCCTAATCAAGTCACCCAAGTAGACGAAAGTGCTTCAACCATGTTGTTAAAGAAGATGCCCGAAAAGTGCAATGATCGTGGAGGTTTCACGGTGCCAGTTACTATTGATAACCGCAGATTTGAGCGTGCTTTGCTTAATTTGGGAGCATCCATTAGTGTGATGTCAGCCGATATTTATAATTCTTTGAATCTCGGACCATTAAAAGAGATATGAATTATCAATCAATTGGCAAACAAGTCCAACATATATCCTAAGGGACTTTTGGAAGACGTGTTAGTTCAAGTGAATGAGTTAATCTTTCCGGTTGACTTCTATGTTGTGGATATGCAGAATGAAGATATTTGTTCATCTACTCGTTACTTCTTGGGATACCATTTATGAAGACTGCTAAGACGAAGATTGATGTTGATAGTGGCACACTCACTATGGCATTTGACAAAGAGATCATATGCTTTAATATATTTGAAGCCATGCATTATCCTAGTGATATTCACTCCGCTTTCTCTATTGATGTTATTTATTCGCTAGCACCACAAATATTTGATTTGAACAGTGAAGATGAACTTGGAGTTGTGTTGCGTAATAGCATTGAATTGGACGTTCATGGTATCCGAACTTGGACGTTGACTTAGACAAAGGGCTACCTTAACGACACTACAAGAAGATCAAATGAGTAATATTTCATATCACTAGTACAAATATGATCTTTGGTGACAGTTCAACATTCAAAACCGTGAAAGTTCACAAGAGAACTGTTGCAGAAGATTTAGCTATGAGATGTAGGTAACAGTTTCATATGAAAACTCACACCAATAGAGGTGAAAAATCATGACAGTTTTTTAACTGTTACTGAATAGTTTTACAATGACAGATTTTGTAAGAAAATGTTATATATTGATGTAAAATAACAGTTATAAACTATTACTATACTTAAAGTATTGTAACCTTTTTATGTAAAAACTATCATCTAAGTAGAAATTTATAGATAACAGTTCTTTTTAATACCGCCACTTCCATTTATGGTGGTAGTTTTGATTCAAACTGCTAGTATTTTCAAGCGTAGGACGTTCCTAGTTTGAGTCCTTGGTCATTATCTACTGGCTACCATGGCCCACGATTCATATACTTTCCCCTAAAATTCGTGAAGACTCGCGTGAATCTTACCCAACCTGGCAACTGCCCCCTAACTTCGCATCTAATAAAAAGAGAACACGACCTCACTTTCTATCGTTTTCCTCCGTATACCAATTTTATACCGTTTTCCGTCTAACTTTCCACCTCCGAAAGAGAATTGAGTTTAACCTACAACACCTCCATAGTCCTTATCTTCTTCACTCCTCCTTATTAGAAAACTAGGGTCGGATCCCATCTCTCCATGATATCGAAAACAGAAAAGAAGGTGAGTAGTTTCCACTCAAATTTGGTTTTTTAAGTTAGGGTTTAGCCGTGATTTCGTTTTAAGTTACATTATTGTTTCGATGCTCCGATTTTGCTTATTTGGTTTAATTTTTTTATTCAATCTTCAATTTATTTTTAGCAGGAATCTAAGGTTTTAAAATATTTTGTTCTATTTCTGTATTTGGTGTTTCTTTCTAGGGTTTCTACTCCAGTCTTTCTAATCTGATTTTGTGTTTGCAATTGTTACTTTCTACTGTTTTTGATTAACTCTCATATGACTTTGGAACATGGATTTTTTCTAACTTTATATGTTAGGTGTTTGAATAGTTAAATCTCTGGGATGTATTATTTAGCATCAAATGTTTTCCCTTTCACTCAAAGAAAGCACAAAATTAGTTGGGTCGAGATACATGATGCTCGTTTCTTCCCTTGATAACTTAATTCGGCATGTTCAGCTATATACAATGTTTTAGATTATTTTTACAATTATTATCTATCTTATTATATGGGGAATGCGGTTCTTTTCTATATGTACATGCAACTGTGAGAGCTTTGCTTCAGGAATTTTCTATCACGGCTGCAACGACATAAATTTTTTCGAAGAACAGTTTTTCATCCAATTCTTATTATCTAGTTTCAAGAAAGCCTTAGTTTCCTTTCGTTATAATCTAAATGTTCTTCGGATATAGCGTAAATGACTGCAATATTACAAGACAGATAAACAAATGGTTTCTCATCAATAAGATATTTCACTTTTCTCTGTTGCATTTTGATTAGTTGAATCCATGGGATTAATTAGTCGTCATACAATTTTATTCTTCGCATTTTTATGATAACGAGTTCACAAAATTGATATGGGATGGGATGAAGAATATCTGATTTCCTTTCCTTGTCTTGGCATGTTTTGGATTGTGTCTATAATTTTTGGCGATCTTTTAATATATGGAAATGTGATCTACTTTGCAGTTGTCGGGAGTGATTTACTTCAGAAGTTTACAGTGATGGTTTGTGACTATGCAAATTCTTCCAATAATGACGAGAATAAGACCTCAAATCACTAGGCAGCAGAAAATACTTTAGAGCATTGAAGTTCAAGAATCCGAGATAGTGGAAGCAACTTTAGAGCATCAGAGTTCAAGAAATATTTTCTATTGTAATAAAAAGAATAATACAAAGTATAATATATTTTATTTAAATTTATCTTTTATTGTATCACTGTGTTGAACCTTGAATTTCATAAATAATACTATATTTAAGAAATACTTTTGTTTTTTAGCTCTTTTCAAATTTAAGTATCATCAGTAACTGTAACCTTAACTCAGTGGTAAGTGCAAATCTAATTATCCAATAACAGTTGTATGGAAAATATGATACTGATTAGGGTGTGCAATGATGGTTTTACAAAAAAATGTGTAATGGAAGAGGGTTAACAATGACAGTTTCATTTAAAAAACATTGTTGTAAGATGTCAATGACAAGTTTTATGTAGAAAATGCTATTTTAGTATAAGAAATTCAGTTTCTTATGACAGTTTTATGTAGAAAATGTTACTGTAGTTTTGAGCAATGACAAGTTTTTGAAGAAACTGTTACCTTATAGCCATGGTTCTGTAACAGTTCTTGTAAAACTTTTTGTAACAGAAGCTTTGGTGACAGTGGAATATTTTTCCAAAACTGTCACATAACTATTTTGGTGACCATTTTTAACTGTCACATAAGCCCATTTTTGAACTAGTGTATATTTCCTTACCAGTAACTAATGAGGTTACTTTACCTTCTATTGTGCAGGAACCTAAAGTGGACTTGAAGCCTCTACCTGATCACTTAAAGTATACTTACTTGGGTGATAAAGAAGAGCTTCCGGTCATTATTGCAAAGAATCTCACTGCCATACAAGAAGAACGCTTGATTAGGGTTCTGAAAGAGCATAAAACGACCATTGGTTGGACAATTGCTGACATAAAAGGCATTAGTCCATC
Source organism: Papaver californicum (assembly GCA_023531435.1). NCBI lineage: Eukaryota > Viridiplantae > Streptophyta > Magnoliopsida > Ranunculales > Papaveraceae > Papaver > Papaver californicum. The sequence continues at coordinate 5,901,042 of JAJJMC010000896.1, forward strand.
CATGTGCATGCATAGAATCCCTATTGGAAGATGGTGCAAAGCCAGTACGTGATACTCAACGTAGGCTTAACCCCCCAATGATGAAGGTCGTGAAGAAAGAAATTCTCAAATTGCTAAGTGTGGGGGTGATTTACCCAATTTCTGACAGCAAATGGGTTAGTCCGGTACAGGTGGTACCTAAGAAGTCTGGTGTTACCGTTGTCAGAAATCAAGATGACGAACTTGTTTATACACGAGTTCAAACAGGATGGAGAGTATGTATAGACTACATAAAGCTTAATTCTGCTACCCGGAAGGATCACTTTCCTTTGCCTTTCATTGATTGGATTTTAAAGAGGTTGTTGGGACATTCACATTATTGTTTTTTGGACGGTTATTTGGGATACAATCAGATTGTTATTGCACTGGAGGATCAAAAGAAGACTACTTTTACTTGTCCTTTTGGTACGTTTTCATATAAACGGGTGTCATTTTGTATTTGCAATGCTCCTGCCACTTTTAAGAGGTGTATGGTTAGTATATTTTCTGACTATGTGGAACGCATCATTGAAGTGTTTATTGATGACTTTAGTGTTTATGGCGATTCATTTGATATGTGCTTAGAAAATTTTGAACTTGTGCTTAAAAATAAGTAGACACTAACCTTGTTCTAAATTGGGAGAAATGTCATTTTATGGTAAACCATAGTATAGTGCTCGGTCACATTATGTCCCCTCGAGGGATCGAAGTAGACAAAGCAAAGATAGACCTAATAAGAAACTTACAATACCCTTCTTCGGTGATGGAGATTCGCTTGTTTCTTGGTCATGCAGATTTTTACAGGCGGTTTATCAAAGATTTCTCCAAAATCTCAATAAAAATGTGCAAATTGTTGCAAAAGGAGGCTACTTTTAACTTCGACAAGGAGCGTAAGGATGCCTTTGACAGATTAAAAGAATTGTTGACAACTGCACCATTTATTAAGTCACCTGATTGGAGTTTACCGTTCGAGTTAATGTGTGATGTGAATGACTACGCAGTTGGAGCTGTTTTGGGTCAAAGGGTGGACAAATTATCCCATGTGAGTTACTATGCATCTAGAACCCTGAACGATGTACAAATCAACTATTCTACTATGAAGAAAGAATTATTGGCTATAGTTTTTGCACTAGAAAAATTTAGATCATATTTGGTGGGAACAAGAGTGGTTGTATATTCTGATCATGCAACACTTAGGTACCTACTCAAGAAGAAAGAAGCTAAGCCAAGACTTATACGTTGGAATCTGTTGTTGCAAGAATTTGACATAGAAATTAGAGACAAGAAAGGTGTTGAGAATACAGTTGCATATCATCTTAGTAGACTTATTGTTTTCGAGGAAAAACTCCCCTTACAATATTGTTTCCCAGACGAACACCTTTTCTCAATAGAAGATTCAACTCCTTGGTACGCTGATATAGTGAACTACTTGGTTACGAGGCAAGTACCCAGTACAATGTCTAGTTCTCAAAAGCTGAAGCTTAAGAAGATAGCCAAGCAGTATGTGTGGAATGATCTCTAATTGTGGAAATATTATACATGATGATCAGATTATCTGCCAGTGCGTACTTGACTCTGAATTTGAATCCGTTCTTAGTTTTTGTCATTCTTATGCTGTGGTGGCCACTTTGATTCTAAACGTACCGCTCTCAAAGTTCTTGAGAGTGGCTTTTATTGGCCCACCCTATTTGAGGATGCATATGGTTTTTGTAAATCTTGTGATAGATGTCAACAAACGGGCAATCTAGGTGGTCAAAATCAAATACCACTCATACCGATGTTAATTCGTATGGAAAATTTTATATACTTCTTGATGTGGATTATGTTTCGAAATTGGTGGAAGCTAAAGCCACCCCTACTAATGATTCTCAAGTTGTTTGCGAGTTTATGAAGGAAAATATTTTTACTAGACATGGCGCACCATGTGTGGTTATTAGTGATGGAGGTTCACACTTTCAAAAGTCCTTCCATGTTCTTCTTAAGAAGTACAACATCACACACAAGATTGGTACGCCTTACCACTCACAAACTAGTGGGCAAGCTGAAATTTCGAATCGTGAGATTAATTCTATTCTATAGAAAACCGTCAATACTACACTGAAATATTGGAGTTTGCGACTCAACGATGTATTATGGGCATATAAAACGGTACATTAGACACCGATTGGTATGTCTCCATATCGGTTGGTTTATGGAAAAACTTGTCATCTTCCAGTTGAACTTGAACATAAGGCTTTATGGGAGGTAAAGATATGCAACATTGAGTATGATAAAGCGGGGAACAAAGGAAACTGCAACTTAATGATCTAGAGGAGATTTGTAATGATACTTACGAGAGTTCCAGCATATACAAGGAGAAGACTAAACTTTTCCATGACAAGATGATTTATCGAAATAATTTTGTTGTGGGACAGAAAGTTCTTTTATTTTATTCTCGTCTTAAACTATTTTCCGGAAAGCTAAGGTCCCGCTGGATTGGACCGTTTGTTGTTACTAATATTTTTCCTCATGGTGCAATTGAGATTACTAGTCTCCGAGATGGGACAGTTTCTATGGTCAATGACCATAGAGTAAAGCCATACTACGAAAACATCGCTTATGTGGATGTAGATATCCTTTAGTTTAGCGATTTTCTCCCTCTGGAGAAGTAATACGGGCGAGTAAAGAGTCGGACTGACGACTTTAAACCAAGCGCTGCATGGGAGGCAACCCATTGATTTTCTATTTATATCTTTTGATTTTGATTTTTCTTAGTTTCTCATATCATGTTAGAATTTCCCATCTTGATTTTATATAAGAGTCAATTTACATTGAGGACAATGTAAAGTTTAAGTGTGGGGGAGTGGTTAAGCATTTATATTTTTAGTATTCACTTTTGTAGGTAGAATTTTTAAACTTTTTGTACATATTTGCATGAAAACCTCCAACTTTTAGATGTTTTAGAGCCACTTTGTATACTTCTAGCTAAGTTCACATACGGAGTTCTTACCGAAATAATTGAACTTAGAAGTATTAGAGATCGACATTCGGAGTTCTTAGTTGTTGAGAGGTATGAGCTGACAAAAAGGGACTTAAACCCCTGGTAGAGAATACAGTATTAGAAAATATGAGCATTCAATACCCATGAGTGAGATACCAGACCTGCAATTCTTTGTACTTGTCTAAATTGCCCATTTAAAGTGTTTCATCTGCGCAAACTCTGGGTAGAATGATGAGTAACCCAACCTCGCACCAATTTCAGCACTACTTTTTGATCTCTTGAGTGCAATTTCTATCAATCATGAGGGTGTCATCAAAATTGCTAACTTTATGTTATAGTCTTGTTTGCAGTTGGCATGATTCTCTCGATAACAACAGGTCCATAGAAACACATTTATCATCAACAAGCGGAGCATCAAAAATTTGAAGGAAAGTTGAAGATGTTCAAGGTTTACAAGCAACAATACAAGAAATGGCAAATTTTATATTCCAGTAAAGCAAAAATACAATGATAGAACTCTATATACATGTTGAAGACTTATATACAAGAGCGAAAAAAATCAAAAGATGAGAGTTAGTAAAGTTTATGATATTGAGATAATACAAGTTGTGAAGAATCAAGTGGTAAAGTCCTCATCCCACGACCATAGTAGTTTCATTAATCATTTTATTTTATTTTTCAGTTTTTATTTTGAGTTTATAAAAAAAAAAGAATAAAAATAATACAAAAAAAAAATAATAGAAAAAAGTAAAATGTTTATCATTACTTTAGTATATTTCTTTTTGTATTCATTCAATAAGGCCGTGGGGAAGAAGAAATCTATAAATAAGTTTCAAACAACAAGGAATTGAGAAAAAAGTTACAATTGTCAAGGTTCCACGAAGTTCAAGAGTTCATCATCAACAGTTGAATACCGAAGACTGAAGATTTTTATATTGGATGTTGTGAGAGTGATGCTGATTGTGAATCCGTTGAGAAGGTAAGTAAGCGTTCCCATCCTTGCATAGTGGTTGATTTCCTTTCTTAGATATCATCATAAAAAGGGGTTCTTTTTCGTCCCAGTTTATATAGGATAACATCTTCATATAATTTGGAAGATTACCTTTCTTTCCCATCATTCAACGTGTGCAGGATTTCTATCTTCACTCCTGCCTCCACACATGAGAACCATAAAGTGCGTCTTTTGAGTGCAAATTCATAAAACCTTATTTGTGAGGCAGAAGTCTAAACATTCGATCACTCTCGAACCTGGATTTTTTCATATGGTGGTTTTCTCCTCACTCAAGGGTTAAGCATGAGAATAACGTTCTTTATGCTTCAAACTTCTTATTGTTAGTGTGTAGAAACTTTATGTCTTCATAGCTCTTTGGATGCATGTGCTTTGGAATGTTTGAAAGTTAGAATTTAATTTTTATGGGTATACCTCTTGTAAACCCCCACGAGACTATAACTCGTCCACTAGGGACACCTAGGGGTTTAAAGTCTTGTTGCACATGCTAAGTGCAACCGTGTCCTCCATGAAAGGGAGTTCTTGTATTTTAGTTAGGTTATTTTAGATAGTAGTTTGCTCGAGGACTAGCAAAAGCTAAGTGTTAGGGAATTTGATAAGTGCATAATTTACATGTTTATAATGTCAATTTGATACTTTTTTTAGCTATAATTCTTGCATATTCCCTTGCATTATTCTTTTTTTCTATTTTATTTGTTTCTTTAGGTAAAACATTCATAAATCAATGGAAATGGTGTAGAAAAGAGCTAAGAAGAGAAAAGGGTTTATTCCATAGTGAAACTGAGAAGTTAGAGATGAAAACAACACTTTTGGAGTGGAAATCCAGAAGCATTTACGGCTAGGAAATTCTCCAAAGCTAGCCGTAAAACAAGTAGAAGAAAAAACCAAGTTTCAAATTTAGTTGCGGCTAGGAAAACATCATAAGCTAGCCGTAGAACTGGGAAATAATGAGAGATTCGTCAGATTTACGGCTGGGAAATTATTTCAACCCAGACTTAGAAGGAGTAATTTTTGAAGAGAAGTGTCAGGTAAAGATTTATGGCTAGAAAATCATCTCAACCTAGTCGTAGACAAGTTGAAGTTGAAACATGAATTCCAGATTCCTTATGGTTGAGTCTAGCTATCCAAGCTAGCCGTAAAATAGTGAAGATATATGAATATTTTAAAGACATCATATTGTAGAGTACGAAGATAAGCCAACTCAAAAATAATAAGGTCAATCAGACGTCGAATAAATGAGTTATGACCAAAACAGTGAAGGAAGAAAGTGAAATCCAGGCTTACTTATGGTCGGGAAAGTCAAAAACCCAGCCGTAAATGACCCTTGAATTGGCCAAAACATCTAGTTGACCTATGTTTGGCTCGTGGGAGGAAACCTAGCCGTAGCCAAAGGTTTTTTGTGCGAAAATTGACTTCTAAAAAGAGAAAACCCGGTCCCGGAAGGATTCTAAACCCTAGATATCATGGTACTATATAAGGAGACTCCCAAGACATTAAGAAGACATATTTTAACACCTTTTACAGAACTTTGCAAGTCTTGGAGGAGATCAATATCACAAGTAGGAAAAGCTAGGGTTTCAGAGCGGTTTCATTATCTTAACGATTTCTTATCTACTTTCTTATATGTGTAACGTGGATTCTTTCACATCCATGAGTATCTAAAAACCTAATTGTTTGAGGATGAATTCTAAGTTCTAAACATGATTTGATTTAATATATGATTCTATTTTGAGTTCTTCATATGATTATCGTTTGTTTATACTATAAAGAATATTTATGATTGATTGATAGATTGTTTAGGTGGCCAGCTGAATTGATTTGTTGATTTAATCAAGTGTTTGTATTTAGTTGTGAGATAAATAATAGTTTATTGACTCGTACACAAGTAGAGAACACAAGACCTTGCAAAGGGATTATGTGGAGCAATTGTGTGTATGAACAACACTAGTAATTGAACCTTAATCTAAGATTTTAACTGCTATGATTAACCTATAAATTCATAAAATATAAAATATTCGACCAAAGTATACCCTGAGTGATCTGCAACTAGGTGCTTAGGACGAAATGAATTTGGTAGGAGAGAACTTCGGTATCCAGTGATATAAGGAATTTCGGGGATAATACTGATCTAGTTGTTATTCTACGGTTGGTGTTAATATGTGATTAACAATGAGTAGATGAATATATTAACTTGATGAATTTTTAGTAACGAAGAAGGATTTCTCGATCATATCTCTTTCCATTTCTTAGAACTTTATTTTTAATTGCTTTCTTATTTACTTTGCTAAAATCCTAAAACAAAACCCCTCCTTTGTACATTTGGCAACTGAAATACCTCGCTCCTCGTGTGAACGAACTTGACTTCTATTATATTATTCTTTAATTAAGTGGAAATAAGATCACTAATTTGATTGCACCTACGACACGCATCAACTCCGCACAACGATATATCATTAAGCACCAGTTCAATAATAGAACTTTCCCCCTGCATATGTTATTCCTTGTTGTAACAAGAGAACAACACAAAGACAACCTTTACCAAAGAAAGGTTAAATCATGATCTTAGTCATCACATTCCACAAGATAGACTAAAAATGATCAAAAACTCATATTAATACCCAATAATCAGATTATAGACCATTAGTACCCTGACTCACATATGAGTTAAATCACCAAAATATTCTTTTGATTTTGATATAGCAATCCATAAGATCATATTCAAAAATCAAGTTATCAATTTGAAAGACATAATGCATACTCCTTTATCAATTGTTTGAGTTGAGTAAAGAGATTACCATTGGTGTATACATATATATATATATGTGTGAGGATTTATCCATATAACCTCTTATTATTAATTTTTTTATTTCCTATCACGTTACAGTTTTATAACGTTCCGAGCAATGAGTACCAGGTAAAATTTGTATTAAAGCCTCTATCACCTGCACGAAAATAGAAATTGAGAAACAACTTTGATGGGATTTAATGCAGACAGTAGTATGTGTCTTCCCCAATATTGTGATCAGAACTCCTTATGATATGAATGGGATAAAGTAAATATTGTGATCAGAACTCCTTACCATATGAATGGGATAAAGCAAATCACCTATGCGATTTATGTTAGGTTTTGTAATACTCATATCTTCTTTAGCTTATTCTTTCACACTCTAGCTTCCCTTAAATATATATGAATAAAATTTTGAAAAGGAGATCTCCGTTACTGCAGCATATTCAGTGAGCTCTCCCTCCATTACGATTGGGCTAATATGGTTGCAACGTCGTCTTAGGTTTGTAACTCTATGGTATATTATTAGCCCAATAGTAGTAGTGTAAATTGAAAACACAAAAGATTACCTAAAGACATGTCGGTGGGCGAAACTGCCAAGAAGACCCATCACACTTTCCAAGTATAAAATTTGTTATACAGACTATGTATTTCTTGGCAAAATAAAATAGAAGTCGCCATGTGGTGAAACTAAGGTAAATTTTGCTATTTTTTACTGAGTTCGAGCGCTGCTATTTTTTATTTTAACTGTTGTCATCTGATCTTATGATTAGATAAATTTTAAGTGCTATTTTCATTTTTCATCTTAGCTGCATCACAGGATTTTGCATTCTCATTAGTTGTTTTGATGTTTCTTTAGCTTTTCATCTTAGTTGCATCGCTGTAAGTAGGTGTTGTATCAACCCCGTTAGATAATTATGTTCTCATTATACGTTTCCCTTAGCTTGGATAGATAAGTCTCATTTGAATATGTAGGTCTTAAGTAGCTTTTGTCCTGTTTGTTTTCATTTCATGTAGTTAAATAGTGGTTATCTATAAATTTTTAGGACTTGAGTTAGCATTTTTTTTTGGTATTGTTTTACTATTAGTGCTGGCAGCTAGGTAGCTTTTAGCTTTATTTAGTGTTTGGTTTGGTTTGGTTTAGTTTATAATAATCGCATTAGTGTTTAGTTTATTTAGTGTTTGGTTTGGTTTGGTTTGGTTTAGTTTACTTAGTGTTTGGTTTGGTTTAGCTTTATTTAGTTCGGTAACTTATATATGTACTTGAATGTGCAAATGTTGATGGGTCTCCATCTGTGCTACACTGTTATTAATTATAATGCAAACCTTTTCATAGTTCAAACATTACATCTCGAAGAGATTTTCTCTCCAACTCGGGGAAGGATTTCAGTTGAATATTTATCCCTACCTTTAAATAGGTGGTCATTGTCTTCCTCGGTTAAGTATTCAACCCATTTTCATGCTCATTTGGTTGTATCTCCTTTTGAGGCACATAAACTTACAATGGTGATTTACTGTTGAATGATAGATATATGCCTTCATATATTATCTAAGCATTGTTGCAGTGGTGACTGTGGTGAACCTCTCTATGTCTCTCTCAACCCTGTTATGTTTCTCTTAAGAACATCATTTTACATCTAAAGTTTGACCGTTGGAGATGGAGAGAATGTGGAAGCTAGATTAGTTGTTAGAAAGATCTTTATTATCTACCTCGATGCAGTGGTTTGGTCATGAATGTTTGTTAAATGATATGCTTCAATTATGAATCAAAATAAAGTGAACGTACGTAGTTCGCAAACAGATTGATGTACGTAGTTCGAAAGATTATTGCCGGAGAGAAACAACAAGCTTTCACCACTGCAAGCTTGAGTTAATTACCACCAACAACACCTTCCATCAGCTGCAACTCCAATCAGCAACACCATCAGCAACAAAAATATCTGCATACCACCACCAGGTCCTAATATCAGCGAGCTTGAGGAGTTGTGCACTGTCATACTGCCACCAGCCACAATTTGGTTTTATTTTCAAATTTTCTTGCGCTCTTAATTTCTATAATTTCTAAAATAGCTTCAAATACTAGGGGTTGCTGATAAATGCATATTTTACATGTTTTGAATATCAATTTCATGCTAGTATTTGTTAGAGAAAATGGGCTTAAATTATTATGTTTTTGGTCTTGGAGAAAATGGGCTTAGGACGAAAGGGTCACTAAGGAAAACTAGCTCATTTTCACTATTTGTGAATGAACCTTTGGTCCCACATTGGAGAAACTAAAGATGTTACCTCTCCACATTACTTAGAAATTTGCATCTAAGGAAGGCCCCTTAGGGGCTTAGAATCTTTTGTGCATGGGAGAGGACTAAGGCTATGGGCTAGTTGGTGCAACCATACATTTCACACACGCGCGGTGCTTCGCACCGAATCAGGCACGTTGTCGTCGCCCGGTCGGTCGGTCGGGCTGGGTTCGGGCCAACCAAGACTTAACTTTTTGGACAAAATATTTTTTAATTATTTTCTTAAAGAATTAAAAAATTAAATTAAACTTTGTTTTAATGTGGGGGGGCGTCTGACCCGGTGGAATTTGAATTGAATTAAAGATCGAATAAATTTGCCCGTTTTAATTCCGTTTTAAACATTATATCCTTGCTCCATGCACGGAATTGATTTTCATTCAATAGCCATTAAAGTTATTCTCTTCTTTCTTCCTATAAAAGAAAAACGAATTTCTTCATTTCAACTTACACTAGAAGCAGCTACTATCCTGCCTTCTTTTTCCATCTTCCTGCTTTGTTTTGCGCACTGCTTATTTACTTCCCTTCTGTAATTTAAATTTCTGTTGAGTTTGTTTGAGTGAGTGACTAGTATTGTGCTTATACTAGTCATAACGGGCAGTTCTATCCTAGATACATCTCCACTGTGGGGGTATAACATCTCTCACTCTTGAGGAGTACCCGCGGACTATTGTGTTAAGGACAATTTGTTGAGCAGGTGACTTTGTCCTTGTGTGCATATCAATTCAGAGATTTTATTAACGTTAACATCTTCTTCTGTTTTAGTATTTTTATTGTTGCAGATCCAACAATCTCAACACGATATACTTCTTCTGTAACAATGGGTAAATATGATGTTGACAGACCAGGAAAATTCAATGGGAAAGATTTTAAAAGATGGTAATCAAAGATGTTGTTCTTTCTGAGTTTTCATATGTTAGATGAACTTGTTCTGAAGTTAATTTGGTAACCAATGTGAGAGACTGGTGGTAGACTCTGGTGCTACCGAGCATGTCTGTAGAAACAGAGATATGTTCACCTCCTATCAGAAGGTAGGGGAAGGGGAGAAACTCTACATAAGTAACTCATCTGCAACACATGTTGCAGGAAAATGCAAAGTTGGGCTAAAGCTTACTTCTGGAAAGACTCTCACATTGAATGAAGTTCTTCATGTTCCGGACATCTGCAAAAATCTTGTATCTTATGGTGTTTTAGATGATAAGGGTTTTAAACTTGTTTTTGAATCTGGGAAAGTTGTTGTCACTAAGGGTAAGGATTATGTAGGAAAGGGTTATAAGACTGAGGGTCTCTACAAACTTAATGTAACCTCTGATGAAATGAATAAAGTTGATTCTTCTGCTTATGTTTATGTGTCATTAAATGTTTGGCATGGTAGACTTGGACATGTAAACTATAAGTCAATGCATAAACTGGCTAGCATAGGCTGCATACCCAAATTTAGTTTGGATAATGAACATAAATGTGAAGTATGTGTAGAATCAAAAAATGCTAAAAAAACTTTTAGAAAAAATATTCAGAGAAATACTAAACCCTTAGAATTAATTCATTCAGTCCTACTTGATATGAAATCAGTTCAAACTAGAGGTGGTAAGAAATGGTTTGTCACTTTAATAGATGATTGTACGAGGTTCGGTCACATATATTTACTTAAAGGTAAGGATGATGCCTTAGAAGCCTTTAAGATGTATAAACTAGAAGTTGAAAACCAAATGAATGCTACCATTAAAACTGTTAGGTCTGACCGTGGTGGTGAGTATGTAATTCCTATAAGAGATTTTTGCATAGAACAAAGTATTATACACGAAGTAACCCCTCCTTATTCACCACAATCTAATGGTGTGGCTGAACGGAAGAACCGAACCCTTAAGGAGATGATGAATTCCATGTTAATTAGTTCAGGATTACCTGCAAACTTGTGGGGGGAGGCCGTCCTCTCAGCTTGCTATGTCTTGAACATAGTACTCTTTAAAGGATCATACAAAACTACATATGAGTTATGGAAAGGTAAACAACCTTCTTATGCATACGTTAAAGTGTGGGGGTGTTTGGCTAAGGTTTTCATTCCTCCACCTAAGAGAACCAAGATAGGACCCAAAACTGTTGACTGTGTCTTCATAGGGTATCCTGAACATACTACTGCATATAGATTTATGGTTGTAAGTTCTTAAATTTCTGAAATTGGTATGAATACTATTATAGAATCTAGGGATGTTGTGTTCTTTGAAAATGTTTTTCCATTGAAATCTAATTCTCGCATGATATATGTTGATCCCCAAGATGTCCCTTCGACTAGTCAGACATTACCTTTATAGGAAGATGTAGATGAATTTGAGCCTAGAAAAGGTAAAAGACTTATAGCTCAAAAATCTTTTGGGCCAGACTTCATAACATGCTTAGCTGAGACTGATCCATAGACTTATAGAGAATCCATGACTTCTTCTGAAGCTCCATGGTGGAAAGAATTTTCCATTAATGAAATGGATTCCATTATACAGAATGGTACGTGGGAGATTGTAGATTTACCTCTAGGGTGTAAACCCATAGGTTGTAAATGGATCTTCAAAAGGAAACGTAAGGTAGATGGAACTGTGGAAAAATACAAAGCTAGATTAGTAGCTAAAGGCTATAAACAGAAAGAAGGTGTAGATTTCTTTGATACTTATTCACCTGTTACGAGAATTACTTCCATTAGGATGTTAATTGCTATTGCTGCCATTCATAACCTACAGATACATCAAATGGATGTAAAGACAACTTTTCTAAATGGTGAATTAGATGAAGAAATTTACATGGACCAACCTGAGGGATTTGTAGTAAAAGGTTGTGAAAACAAAGTTTGTAAACTGAAAAAAAATCTTTGTATGGTTTGAAACAAGCACCTAAACAGTGGAATGAAAAATTTGATCATGTAATGATTTCCAGTTGTTTTAAAATCAATGAATCAGACAAGTGTGTTTATACTAAACTTGTGAATGATGCTTGTGTGATTGTATGCTTGAATGTTGATGATATGCTTATACTTGGTACAAACATGGATGTAACTAATTTTACAAAGAACATGCTAAATGAGAACTTTGACATGAAAGACTTAGGCCCCGCTGATGTGATCTTAGGGATGAAGCTTAGAAGAAATTCTAATGGATATAGTCTTAGTCAATCTCATTATATTGAATATGTGCTTAAAAAATATAATCAGTTTGATTGTAAACCTGCTTGTACTCCGTATGATCCTTGTTGTAGACTCAAAAAGAATAAGGGTAATGGAGTTTCACAACTTGAATCTCACGTGTTATAGGAAGTCTGATGTATTTGATGAATTGTACGAGACCGGACATTGCTTATGCTGTGAGTAGGTTGAGTAGTATACCTGTAATCCGGGGCAGGAGCATTGGGATGCACTTATTAGAGTGTTAAAGTACTTGAAGTACACTTTGAACTTTTGTTTAAATTATGAGAGATACCCTGCAGTCCTTGAAGGATTTTGTGATGCAAACTGGATATAAGAATCAGAGGAGTTTAAGTCTACGAGTGGATATGTTTTCACTCTAGCACGTGGGTTTGTATCTTGGATGAGTTCCAAACAGACATGTATAGCTCGATACACTATGGAATCGGAGTTTATTTTGTTAAAGCAGGAGAGGAAGCCGCTTGGATAAGATGCTTTTTAGAAGACATTCCTCTTTGGCATAGGCCTGTGCCAGATATATCTATACATTGTGATAGTCAAGCTGCAATAGATAATGCTAAAAATAACAACTATAATGGGAAGTCTATACACATTCGTAGAAGATATAATTCCCTAAAACAACTAATCTCAACTAGCGTTATTTCTGTTGACTTTGTAAGGCCTAAGGAGAATATCGCGGATCCTTTGACGAAAGGTTTGTCCAAGGAGATAGTTAGTAATGCATCAAGGGGGATGGGGCTTAAGCTCATTAAATAAACTTGCCATGAAGCATACTCAAACTTGCTGACTGGATATCCCAAGATCAAGGTTTTGAATGAGACAACTAATTTATGGTGGGTTAAAGGAAACACTATCAGAGAATTTCATTCTTCGTCCTTTCCTTATGGTGTAGACGTGATAGTGTGACTGCTTGTGAAGGATGACTTTTTATTAAGTCTTAATGAGTTTTATAGTTTCAAGATTGAAGTGGGGTGTAGCAGTAAACACTCTTGATGGAACTCACCTATCTGAATGTGGAACTGAGGCCGCTTCCTATGAGAATTGAGCTGATTCTTTAGAACATTCTGAGAAACGGGATACGTATAGGGCCAAAATGGACACAACGACACGAATTTGATAGCACCTAGATTGATATCACGCGTGGAAGTTATTGATGAACTACACCAAACGATGACAGTTCAAGACATCGCGTTTACTGTCCATCAAGTAGTTCCGGTAATTTCTCATTAAGCAAAGGTTCAAGACCTTATGGACACCTATTGCCTATAGTGGTATTTCTCGTTTTCTGATTTCTGATTTTCATCGGGTTTTTCATTCATGTGGAGGATTGTTAGAGAAAATGGGCTTAAATTATTATGTTTTTGGTCTTGGATAAAATGGGCTTAGGACCAAGGGGTCACTAAGGAAAACTAGCTCATTTTCACTATTTGTGAATGAACCTTTAGTCCCACATTGGAGAAACTAAAGATGTTACCTTTCCATATTACTTAGAAATTTGCATCTAAAGGAGGCCCCTTAGGGGTTTAGACTCTTTTGTGTATGGGAAAGGACTAAGGTTATGGGCTAGTTGGTGCAACCATACATTTCACACACGCACGGTGCTTCGCACCGAAACACGCACGTCGCCGCCGTCCGTCCGGTCTGTGGGTTGGATCGGGTCGGGTCGGGCTCGGGTACGTGTGCGTGCTCGAGTTCGGGTGTGGGTGTGGGTCAACCAAGACTTATCTTTTTGGTCAAAATATTTTTTAATTATTTTCTTACAGAATTTAAAACTTTAATTTGAATTTTGTTTTAATATGGGGGGCGTCTGACCCGGTGGAATTTGAATCGAATTAAAGATTGAATAAATTTTCCTGTTTTAATTCTGATTTAATTCCGTTTTAAACATTATATCCGTGCTCCATGCATGGAATTGATTTTCATTCAATAGCCATTAAAGCTATTCTCTTCTTTCTGCCTATAAAAGAAAAACGAATTTCTTCATTTCAACTTACACCAGAAGCAGCTACTATCCTGCCTTTTTTCCCTCTTCCTGCTTTGTTTTGCGTACTGCTTGTTTACTTCTCTTCTGTAATTTAAATTGATGTTGAGTTCGTTTAAGTGGGTGACTAGTATTGTGCTTATACTAGTCATAACAGGAAGTTTTATCCTAGACACATCTCCGTTGTAGGGGTATAACATCTCTTATTCTTTAGAAGTACCCGCGGACTATATTTCTTATGAATTATTTTATATTACGTTCGCTTTGTAGTTTATATCTTTTATTAGGTGAATCATCCAAAAGGGAGCTACAAAGTGTTAAATTATGCATGAAGATAAGTGCTACAAAGGAAGAAGAGCCAAAGACAAAGAGGAACTTGTCCAAATTCAGGATTTCTTATCAATATATTGAAGAGAACGAAGAAACAAAACCAACGGCAAAAGAATGAGGTTATTCCGACTTTATATGAAGAAGTTATAAGAAAATAAAGTTCAGGAAATTCTCGATGGGTCAAGCCGTCGAGAAAAGAAAATCCATAAGAAAAATAAATTCTCGATGGGTCATCCCATCGAGAAAATAAGAAATCTCGATGGGTCGATCCATCAATAAAAGAAGAAATCTCGATGGTTCGAGTCATCGAGAAACTGAGCGTGAAAACCTATTTTTGTCATAATTTGGAGTTTTGCAAACCTATTTCAACCGGGATTCGAGCACGGGCACTTATACAACATGGACACCTATATAAGAGACACATCTAATAATTTTTAGGACACTTATTATTTTATCAAGCTTAGGGAGAGAAGAGAGATTTATTCCATATTCTAGGGTTTACCACTTTTGGGGGAAACCATGCTATTTCTTCTTCTTTATTGTAATATGAGTAGCTAGATTCTATTGATTAAGGATGAATTCAATGTTCTAAGCGTGAAGATTTATTAGTATTACAAGTTTATTTGGAATTTTAATCGCCATCGTTTCTTTTCACTAAACCTAGGGTTTATGATTGGTTTCTAAATTGTTCAAGTGTACAATTGGATTAATCTATTGATCATTCTAATGCTAGTGGAGAGTTGAGCAATCCATAATTGTCGATCATCTCCTACACAAGTAGAGAACGTGAGACCTTGCAGAGGGATTTTGTGGAGTAATCGTGTGTGAAGACACACTAGTAAGCAGAACCTTGCGCTAAGAGTTCTAATGCTAGGATCAACCTAAATTCACAAACCCTAAAGCATTCGATTGCGTTACACCTTGGGTGCGCTACTACTTGGTGGCTCAGTTGGATAGAATCTGGTGTTCAAGCACTTTTTGGCATTCAGTGATACAAGGAGTTTTGGGAATAACACTGCGCTAGCTGCTATTCTACGGTTAGTGATGAATGGTTCTAACGAAAGATAGATAAGTATACTAATTCAGTCAACGTTTGGTAACAACGAAGGACTCCCTAATCATCTCTTAATTCTTATTGTTTTAGTCTTTTTAGTTAATTTAAATAACCAATCCTCCCTTTGTCTTTCCTTTTATTCTTAGTTGCTAATCTAAATAACATCTCAATTACACAGCTCTCTGTGGGAACGATCCTTACTACCGCATATTATTATTTAATTAGTGGGAAATATATCGAGTAATTTGTTGCACTTACGACCATCAAATTTTGGCGCCGCTGCCGGGGAGCAATGATTAATTGATTTTTATTTGTTTAAGTTTGTTTAGTAGTTTAGAATTTTTCATGTTTTTCTTTAGTGTTTTTCAGATTTTTAGGGTTTTGTGGTGTTAACAACTCGTTGAAGGTGTTCAAATCTCGTCAAAAGCGGAAGGTAAATTCTAAAAACAGGTTGTAAGTATCTTTTTTTTTTAAGAATTTTTCTTAGGTTTTATCTTTATTCTTGTGAGTCGTCATGTTTTCTTACGGAAATAACATGTACGATGCACAAGATCAATCGTACAATAATGGTATTCAATATGGTTTTCAATATCAGTCTTATGACAACTATCGTACCATGGGGATAATCAAAACCAATCCTTTGGTTACGATCAATATACTACGGAACCTTACGATTATTCTCATGCATTTCAACAACCTTATGACAGGTATGTACGTGAACGATCACGAGGACGTCAGGATAGTTATGCTACTAATCCTGTTTCTTCTAGTTTGGAAGATTAATTCCAACATTATACGACACGAATGGATTCAATTTTAGGGACAGTTTCATCAACCGAACCTAAATATAATATTCTCGACCCAACTCCTGATCATAGTTATGATCACTCACCATTTAAAGGAAGGAGGTTTGCGCTAGAGATATTTTAGTAAGTGAAGGAATAAAATATTCTAACTTAGAAGCTAGCATTATTTAGATGTTTGAACAGTTTGAGCAGCATAATCAAAAGATGCTGGATACATTCCAAGAACTTAGAGGGAATATGGAAGTCCTGAAGAATCACGTGGGTCAACTTAAAGAAATGACAAAGGAAGAAGTTTGGACTCAAAGCCAAATGATCGATGCTGATGAACCTTCTGAAATTTCTTGCAACAATGATGAAGTTATTCTAACTCCAGATCATTACAATGATAATTCACTTACTCAAAAAGAGGAGCCTTGGTATGACATAACCATTGTTATATAAGGGGTGACATACTCAAACGCATATCAACGTTATAAAGAATATCCGGATTACAATGTTTTTAGGCCAGTTGATTTGCAAGAAGAAGACCCGATTATTTCTTCGGAAGAGACTCATGCAGATGATCCTAGAATTTGCACCAATGAAATAGACTTCCTATGAGAGGATTCTGATTCTGATGACGAGTGTATTGAAAAGATGGTGATTGAGAAATAAACCAAATTGATTGATTTCGTGGAAGACCCAATTAACCTTGCCAATGATAATAATGATGTTGAGATTTCAATTGAAGCAAAAACTGATAAAAAAAATGGCCTTTAAAGGGTTTGATAGAGGACCACGAGACATACGAGGTAAATAGTTCATTGGATTTCTTTAAGAATGATGAGTATCCCGTAATACAAGAGATTGTGAAAGGTTTGCCTAATCCTTTGCCTAATCCTTTGCATACCTCTATATCTTTTGATCCCCCCCCCTCCCAATCGAAATAGTTCCCCAAAGAGTTGTTAACAAGATTTTTAAGGAGCTACCTCACTTAGGTTTGGGTATTTGTGCTACCAAAATTCTTAAGAATTATTTTGCTTTTAACTATCGACCACTAGATGTGTTTGATTCTAACACTGTGCAGGTTCACCGAGAGGAACCTAAAGAAGTTCCCACATTCTATGTTCTTTATACACTTCCAAGTGTTGAAAATACTAGGTGTGGGGGAAACTTCCACCAAATAAAAGTTTTCTTGTTCTTATCTTATGCTAACGTTTTTGTGAAGCTGTTATTAGAACTGCATATTGTTGTCTGGGTGGATCCCCCGATTTTTAGATTGTTGGTTTATGGGCGATAACCAGAAGGTCAGGCTGAGGACGTTAAACTAAACGTTGCATGGGAGGCAACCCATTGGTTTTGTATTTCTATCTTTATCTTTTACTTTTTATTAGTTTTGCATATCATTATTTGATTTCCCATCTTGATTTTACATTGGAGGCGTCAATTTACATTGAGGACAATGTAAAGTTTAAGTATGAGGGAGTGATTAAGCATATAGAGTTTTTAGTCATCACTTTTGTAGGTAGAATTTTGAACTTTTTGTACATATTTGCATGAAAACCTCCAACTTTAAGATATTTTAGATTCACTTTGTATACTTCTAGATAAGTTTACGTACGGATTTCTTACCAAAATAAATGAACTTAAAAGTATTAGAGAACTATATTCGGGTTGTTTAGTTGTTGAGAGGCTAGAGATGACAAAAAGGGACTTAAACTGCCGATGGCGAATTAGGTGCAAAGAGAATACAATATTAGAGAAGTTGATTATTCAATACCCATGAGTGAGGTACCAAACCTTTAATTACCCGTTTAGAGTGTTTCATCTGCGCAAATTCTAAGTAGAATAATGAGCTACCGAACTTCACACCAATTTTTTGATATCTTGAGTGCTATTTCTATCAATCATGAGGGTGTCATCAGAATTGCTAACTCTATCTTGTAGTCTTGTTTGCAGTTGACACCATTCTCTTGACAACAATAGGTCCATAGAAACACCATTATCATCAACAAGCGGAGCATCGAAAATCTAAAGGCAAGTGCATGTTGAAGACTTATGTACAAGAGCGAAAGAAAATAAAAAGATGAGAATTAGTGAAGTTTATGATATCGAGACAATACAAGTTGTGAAGAATCAAGTGGTAAATTCCTTATCCCACGGCCATATTATTTTCATTATTTATTTTATTTTCAGTTTGTAGTCTATTTGGATAATAAAAAAAACAAAAATAAAAATAAAAAATAAAATAAAAAAATAAAAAAATAAAAAAATAAAAAATAAATGTTTTATATTGCTTTAGTATATATTTCCTTTTGTATTCATTCAATAAGTCTGTGGGGAAGAATAAATATATGAAGGTTTCAAACAACAAGGAATTGAGAAAAAAAGTTACAATTGTCAAGCTTCTACGAAGTTCAAGAGTTCATCATCAACAGTTGAAGACCGAAGACTGAAGACATTTCTATTGGATGTTGTGAGAGTGATGTTGATTGTAGATCAGGTGAGAAAGTAAGTAAGGGTTCCCATCCTTACATAGTAGTTGATTTCCTTTCATAGAGATCAGTAGAATAAATTAAAAAAAGGGTTCTTTTTTGTCCCACATTTCTATGGGATAACATCTTCATATAATTCGAAAGGTTACCTTTCCTTCCCACCATTCAACGTGTGCAGGATTTCTATCTTCACTCATGCCTGCACACATGTGAGAACCCTAAAGTGCGTATTTTGAGTGTCAATTTCATAAAATCTTGTTGGTGAGGCCGAAATCATTCGATCGCTCTCGAACCTGGATTCTTTCATATGGTGGTTTTCTCCTAACTCAAGAGTTAAGCATGAGAATAATGTTCTTTGAAATTTCTAACTTCTTATTATTAGTGTGCAGAAACTTTATGTCTTCGAAGCTCTTTGGATGCATGTGTTTTGGAATTTTTGAAAGTTGGAGCAGGTTTTTTGGTATACCTCTTGTAAACCCTCACGAGACTATAACTCATCCACTAGGGACACCTAGGGGTTTAAAGGCTAGTTACACATGCTAAGTGTAACAGTGTCCTCAACTAAATGGAATTATATTTTAGGTTAGTTTAGTTTAGTTTGATCGAGGACTAGCAAAAGCTAAGTGTGGGGGAATTCGATAAGTGCATATTTTACATGTTTTTAGTATCAATTTCATGCTAGTATTTGCTAAAATTCTTATGAATTATTGTATATTACGTTCATTTTGTAGTTTATGTCTTTTATTAGGTGAATCATCCAAAAAGAAGCTACAAAGTATTAAATTGTGCATGAGGAGAAGTGCTACAAAGGAAGAAGAGCCAAAGACCAAGTGGAACTTGTCCAAATTCAGGATTTATCATCTCCATGTTTAATATAACGAAGAAACGAAGCCAACGGCGAAAGAATGAGGTCATTCCGACTTCATATGGAGAAGTTATAAGAAAATTAAGTTCAGGAAATTCTCGATGGGTCAAGCCATCGAGAAAAGAAAATCTAGAAGAAAAATAAATTCTCGATGGGTCATCCCATCGAGAAAATAAGAAATCTCGATGGGTCGAGCCATCGAGAAACTGAGCATGAAAACCTATTCTTAGCATATTTTGGAGTTTTGGAAACGTATTTCGACCGGGATTCGAGCACGGGAACTTCTACAACTTGGACACCTATATAAGAGACACATCTAATACTTTTTGGGATACTTATTATTTTATCAATCTTAGGGAGAGAAGAGAGATTTATTCCATATTCTAGGGTTTACCTTTTTTGGGGGAAACCATGCTATTTTTTCTTCTTTTTTGTAATATGAGTAGTATGATTATATTGATTAAGGATGAAATTCAATGTTCTAAGCGTGAAACTTTATTAGTATTACAAGTTTATTTGGAATTTTAATCATCATCGTTTGTTTTCACTAAACCTACGATTTATGTTTTGTTTCTAGATTGTTCAAGTGTACAATTAGATTAATCTATTGATCATTCTAATGCTAGTAGAGAGTTGAGTGATCCGTAATTGTCGATCATTTCCTACACAAGTAGAAAACGTGAGACCTTTCAAAGGGATTCTGTGGAGTAATCGTGTGTAAAGACAACACAAGTAAACAGGACCTTCTGCTAAGAATTCTGATGCCAGGATCAACCTATATTCACAAACCCTAAAGAATTCGATTGGGTTACACCTTGAGTGCGGTACTACTTGGTGGCTCAGTTGGATAGAATCTGGTGCTCGAGCGCTTCGGCATTCAGTGATACAAGGAGTTTTGGGGATAGCACTGTGCTAGCTGCTATTCTACGGTTGGTGATGAATGGTTCTAACGAAAGATAGATTAAGTATACTAATTCAGTCAACGTTTGGTAACGGCAAAGGACTCCATAATCATCTCTTTATTCTTATTGTTTTAGTCTTTTTAGTTAATTTAAATAACCAATCCCCCCTTCGTTTTTACTTTTATTCTTAGTTGCTAATCTAAATAACATCTCAATTACACAGCTCTCAGTGCGAACGATCCTTACTATCGCTATATTATTACTTAATTAATAGGAAATATATCGAGTAATTTTTTGCACTTACGACACGCATCAGTGGGACTTGGGTCGGGTCAACCCTCCCAACACGTGTCCAATCCGAGGGAAATCTGTAGTGTTGTCATTCTTCATGAATGTAAACAAACCCTGAAATACACAAAGAAATGAAATACCCGGCAATGCATTTTGTTTTACAATTAATTTTTGATAGTCTTACATTTTACTTAATGTGCAGATAAACAAGTCAATTGGTTACTGAGTTTTTGGTGTTAATTCAGATTTATTTAGGTCACATTGGTAACTTTTGATTTCAAAGAAGTTGAATTTTGAGTTTATCGAACAATTTCGAAAAAGCAAACTAGGTGTAGACAAATTTTAGAATTCATAACTTTCCAACTATAACGACTATAGATATTAGTAAACAGTAAACACCTACTTCCTGATCATTAATGTGTATTGGCAAGGGGTAGTACTTGGATTTTGTTTACTTCAATATATCATACAACAACAATAATGGATGGTGTTGGCCGTTAAGGTGTAATTTGTTTTACTAGGATAACCGTGAGTGACAAATTGAAAAGGTATGTTTTCTTTATATCAAAAAGATGGATTTCACTGATCAACAATTAAGACCTTGTAGATGTAAATATAAGGTTTGAACATTTTAATCTTGATTTCTTTCAAGTAGTTTTTTTAGTTAGACAGTGTTCTTAGTAATTTGATACCATGGCCTGCCAGATCTCATTTTCTGGAATATTCATTACTTGAGTATTTATAAATATGAACGATAAAATAGTTCTATCATGATAAATAAATCATAAAGTAACAGACAAATTTACCATGGTGTACTTGCTATAGGCATTTAGAAGGGATAACTTATCATTGTTTCTCTCAAACCACTTTTGATTGATGGAAATATTGGTGTATGTGTGCAGGATTGAGCTGAAGAGGCACAAACACTTGGAAGCATGGTTATGAGCATTAACCTTAGGAAATATTTAGCTAGGCATGAGTAATAACATTACTGTATATTAATGTTGGTATTGAAATTTGTTCTTGACAGACCTGAAGTGCATAAATAATATTATAGTCCATCTTTTTTACCGACTTAACAATATAGATTTTACCTTCGTAGGTAGTGAATGCATATGTAACTAAATGGATTTGTCAGTAGGATCCGTTGGAGTTTGATTTTTACCCTTCGTTCATCGGTTATTATTCCTTCATAATATATCATTATATTTCCTGTTTAAATTTCATTAGAAGAGTAACAACATTGTCTTGTGTGTTCTTTTATATCTTAGATTATTCTTATTACAACTAATTCTACTATAGCTTAATGATAAAATACTTCTAGCATTTAATCAAGTGTACCATCTCCTAGGAAGATCAAGTTACTTCGACCCGATTGTACAGGATGCCATTATTGATTAGGTTTTGATGCATTTTATTCAACTATATGACGTTGTAATTAGGGAGTAAATAAAGGTGATGATGCATTTTATTCAAATATATGACGTTGTAATTAGGGAGTAAATAAAGGTGAATCCCAAATAGGATTTGTGTAAAGTCAGAATATATCATTAATAAAATTTGTATATGTGTATCTTGAACTAAATATATGAAGTGAAATTTCTATAACTACAATTACCCAAAATAATAGCATATTACGGGAGGAGGGGACATCAAATGAGTTAATAAAATCATATTAAGCAGCAACATCAACTCAGACTCGTATCGTTATGGCACGGGCCATACCCTAGTTATAACTGGCACGGGCCATACTCTAATTATAATTAAAACCAAATACTCAATTTTCATTCATTCTAGTCCTACCTTTTGCCGATGTGGATAACTATGGTGAGAGTATTGAGAAATAGAGCTCTCTCATTCATTCTGGTCCCACACCAACAAAAAAGAAAAAATTCTTTACACCACATTTACACCTTTAGGGGTAAAGAAAACCTCCCAATAACTTCCTCACTCCCCCCTCCATCGCATACCCAACACAAAACAACCTAATACCAAATCTGTTCAGAGCTCGTAAACAAACGCATTTAATGGTTCGCGAACCAAAAATTCCAGCAATTCTTCAATTGCTCCGTCTCAAAGAACTTCTTCTCTTCTTACTCCTCTACTTCTCTACATCATTTCCATCTCCCCCTGATCCACCAATCTGAATCTCTCTGTAAAATTAAATTGGCTCTGTTTTGATTAGATCCAAATGAAGGATGGAGAGATGGAAAATCATGACGATGATAATCACCATATACCATTCCCTATTAGATAGTGTAAAAAACATTAATTGCGAAATTTCTCTTATAAGTCATTGAACTATTGAAGCATAATACTATTTCTTATAGCATGCGAATTGTTTGATGAAATACCTAATAAAAGCTCTCTTTTTTGTTTTTTTTTTGTTATCTTCAGCTTTGTTGCGTAATAGGTTGACAACAGATTCCTTAGTTCCTTCATGAAGGTATGCAAATATTGTCTTTGTTCATGAGGTTATTGTCTTAACATTGGGTATTTGTTACATTCCTTTCAATTTTATTTGAAATTGGATTGTTGTTGCTGTTGGTGCCATACTGATGTAAAAAGTTGAAATTATTGTCTTTGTTAATAAAAAATTGTACCTGGATGTATTTGTTATTGATTCATGACTTGGTTTGGTTGATAGGTTGTGGCAGGATGCTTAGAATAGAGTATATTTGATTAATGAGCTTGATAGAATCACTGGAAAGGTAATCTTTCATGTTATTAATGCAAAAGGATATTCGATTTCATAATCTGTTCGCATACTTGATTCACTTCCCATCATTGTGTTGTTTGCTCACCTGCCATGCTTTCTAGTACCCACAATCACCTCTTTGTTTCTTTCTCACACCAACAGAACCTTAGCTTTTGTGAATTTTATAGTAAGATATTTGGGCCATATGAGTGAGTTTCTTATTTTGATTTATTCATTTACCACAGGGATGTATTTGCAGTTTTTTTGGTACACTTATTTTGATGATACGACCAAAAATTTGGCTTGCTAATGATGGAAATTATAGAGAGTTAAGATGGTTTACTGCATGAAAACAAAGAGACCGGTTTGAGGAATTTCTACTCCCACCACTTGGAATTATAGAGAGTAAGGAGATGTGATCATATACCGTTAGATTATGTCAGATCAGTTCTCTCCAAAATGCCTTCTCAATTGTCTCGATCTAACACCGGAGCACCAGGCTCTAGAGCTCATAAACAACAATCTGCGGATGGTTTAGTTGTTAGCCAACTTCTACACTTACGCAAAACCACATATAGATCAACTAAGAAATAAAAAAACTGTCGGTTTCAGTAGAGTAGACTGTAGAGTACATCTCAAATTAGAGTCAAGGATGAAAAAGTGGAGGTCTGTTTGCATGTTAAATGGATGGGTCATAAATAAGTTTGAAATATTGTACAATCTATTAACTGATTTTAGTCTAAAAAAGAAAACTTCCATTATATATCCACTTTGTGACTATGTTTGTCTCATGTCTAAGTGCTTGGAGCAATGTGTTGGTTGAAATCGTGTGGGCATGAGTTTACCCCCATAAGGATAGCTTCGGTGAGTTATGACATATGACTTCAATGATTTTTTTTTTACATCCTTCTGATATTTATATCATGTCAGGCATACAACTTCATATTCATGGCCATGGCATGCATAGGAATAGAATCACACAGTCGTTTTGGTGTGTGCATGACCTATGCGTGCTGGATGTTTTTCGTGTGATCTTCACTTTTTAGCTTTTACTTTCTTCCATATATACTATATTATCTGTATAATCTGTAATATGTCCCTCCTTTTTTTAGTTCAATTCATACTCATCGGGTTAATTACTGTATATATAGCAAATATTTACTCTTAGCTAAAGTAATCGTTCATCAACATGTCGAACAACAGACTCTAATGGTCTTTAGTCTGATGCATGAATTTTTACTTGGCATCAAACATGGCATATGTTTATATGATCTTTGTAGATAGTAGCCACTTTTCAGGAATATGTGCATATGTATGTCTTATGACTCTTATCCATTGTTTTAGAACCTAATCTGACATTTTATTTTCATTTGATAAATTTATTAGAGGATCCTGAATGAAGAACTTCGGAGGGAACTCGGCAATCTAAAAAATCTAACGAAAGAAAAGTGGATAAAGGGGTAGAAAAATTTATGTGATCATTGCGGTCATGTCAATACCGATATAAACTGGCAGACAGGAACTATGACTATCTAAGATGGATCTAAAGCTGCAGTAAGGTTGGGTTTGTTATTTCAACTGAGAACTGATTGTCTTTAAATTATTAGACTTGGTTAAATATCCAGTTTGAAGTGTCGTTGAAATTTAATCTAATTTCATTTGTTGGCTTCGATTTCATAATCTGTTCGCATACTTGATTCACTTCCCATCATTGTGTTGTTTGCTCACCTGCCATGCTTTATAGCACCCTCATTCACCTCTTTGTTTCTTTCTCACACCAACAGAACTTAGCTTTTGTGAATTCTATAGTAAGATATTTGGGCTATATGGTGAGTTATCTTATTTTGATTTATTCATTAACCACAGGAATGTATTTGCAGTTGTTTTTGTACACTTATCATAGCCAAGTACTGTTTCATTTCTCTATTATCTATCGTTAAATTCCATCTATTTATCATGAAATTGAATAAAACTGAGACATAATTGTGAGAACTGAGAAGCATGTGACTGTAATTGCAGCTTTATACCACAAAGACTCAAAATTGTAGTTGCCAAACGAGGTTTGTCAGATGGTGCGACAAAGGGAACTGGATGAAAGCAGTATTTGCAGGAGACAGGTCAAATTTTAGAGATATATGAATATTAGTATATGTATGAGGAAAACAGTTTTGGTCATTTGGATAAGTGCCTCTTCTACAATAACTTCTTTCTGGGAAATGGGCAGTCGTTGATTGTTTTTGTTATTGAAGAGCAGTAGACTTCACTTCATGATTTATTGTTAACTGTTGTATTGTTCCAATATAATTTCCTAACATAAGCGTATGCATTCTAATTTGTTTTTGCTGTTTTCTTTTAACTTTTTTTATAGTATAGCAGTTATATTTGGGATGTTAATACTGTAGTAGTCCTTAGCATAATTTTTTGATGGTACCTTTTTGTTGGTCATGTATTAAAAAGGTATTCACCCGGTGCGTAACACGGGTTACTTTTTAGTACTTATAAACTATAAAACACTGATATGGGGATACGGATATGAAAATTCGTTAAATTTCAAAAAATATGGGACAATGCGGGATATTTTTATTTATTAAAAATATTTTATATAATAATAATTTATTTTTGTAAAAAGAAATCATATAAAATAAAAATTGGAATATTAAAAATAAAATAAAAATTATTTAATATCTCGCTCACCCATCACTCATCAATATTGTCTTCATCAAAGAGCACTGCTTGTTTATGCTCGTCAAGTGAAAGATTTGCAATTTCAAGTTTTCCCACACCGTCAAGTGGATCAAATATATGTCCACTAATATCTCACATTCTACTTTCTCCTTTCGTATACTTTTTCGTGAAAGGAGACGAAGATTACTATGAACAAACACTAAATTCTCAGCACGTTGGAGTTCAATCTTGTTTCTCTTCATAGAATGGATAAAATTATATGTGCTCCAATTTCTCTCCGAACAAGATGAAAAACATGACTGCCCAAGAAACCTTAAAGTTAAGTTTGTTAACACTGGAGCTGAAGCACTATAAAATAACCACCAAGTTTTTATATCGATGTTGTGTATAAAAATATATGTTAAATTATTAGAAGTATCCCCTTCTAGAGTATCCAAGAAATATTCCAGAATATCCTCTACCTTTTTTATAATTATAAAAAAAATACTTAAAATAGAATATCCAATACGTATCCCTAGATATTTTTAAATATCCGATACTGATGTGGTGTCAATACGGATACATCATCATTTTTAAAATATCCGTACTTCGTAGCTAATAAAAGAACAGAGACATTCACGAAATAAAAGATATCCCATTCATGACCATACATAAGAAAGAAATGAAGTTCATGCAAACAAAACACAACATGAAATTGCGTACACGGAATGGGAGTTATTTAGCGGGCATCATTGGAGCAAATTTCTTTATATCTCCGAGGGCCCATAAGATGGCAACGCAGATGGTACTGGAAATACTCCACCTCCCATCATTTGATTATTATTGTTATTGCCATGATCTGCTCCAAGAATTCCAAGATATCCCATCATTTGTTCAGGAGGAGGAATCACAGGTGGGTTCAAGACATCCATAAACCAAGTTTGCCTTTGTGATGCTTCCTTGCTGGTCGCACTCATCTGATCTGGCGGCACCATCCTTTCTTGTCCATCATTACCATTAGTATTAACACCGTCACCTTGACTATGATGGTCCACGACTTCATCATTTAAGCCGCCACCAGAATTGACATTAGTATTAGGGCTAGTGACAGGGATAGCGGTAGTATCAGCATTACAAATATTAGGAGTAGCAATAGCAGTATTAATACCAGGAGTAGTTTGTACCCCGGGTGTTGGATCTTTATTAAGTTTCGTCATTCTGTCTCGAACTTCTTTGCTTCTTTCTTGAAGCATCCAAGCTAAATCAAACAAATCACTAGTATTAGCGTCAAGCAAGTTCTTACCAGCCAAAGTATGATTCAAGAGAATACTGATTTCCATACAACGATTGTCTCGTTGTGTTTTCCTGAGCTGTTCGCTCACTTTCCCAATGCGATTCAACATGAAAGTTTCTTGATTCATTTGTTTCTGGCTTCGTTCCATCTCTGGCAAGCTCTT
The DNA here is from genome assembly GCA_023531435.1 of Papaver californicum. NCBI lineage: Eukaryota > Viridiplantae > Streptophyta > Magnoliopsida > Ranunculales > Papaveraceae > Papaver > Papaver californicum. Next base: position 5,928,837 of record JAJJMC010000896.1, read on the forward strand.
AAACCTCATCGATACACGGTGTGTATCAGATGGTGATGGCCATACTTCCGGTTGTCGATCATGTGGCCCATACACGATTGCACAAGCAGTAACCCCACATAGGGTACTCAATTCACTAACTTTTTTCATCAACCCCTTCCTCCTTTTCTTGAATGTTACACTCCTTGCAGCATCATTAGCAATATAAGCAAGTTTCACCTTCTTCCTTGCCATGACTGATCAAGAATACAAAGAAAACAATACATGAGACGACCAAATAAGAATAGGAATTAACTAAGATATGTTTTTTTGTCAAAACACGATTGTGGGTTTATATAGAATTGTAGACAGGATTAGGTAATGCATTAGTAAATGGTTAATTTCAAAGATTTTTTTTTCTTGTGTATTTTTTCTTTAAATTTCGACAACTCACAAAATATTCAACGTAATCAATGAGATTAAATCAAAATGGAAATATTTACCATCTGTGGCTCGCTTCAAAAAATAATCAAATTCTTTGGAAAATGAGTTGTCTGTCATGCACATTTAAAATGGGTTGTTACGTTCGCATAAATGAAAATTGTTAGGTGAAAGCCTCTTTTTACTAGAGGGTTAAAGCTGATTCCGGTCTAGACTATTTGACTTCGGGTCAATTTTGGGTAAATTTAATAACAAATTTTTTCCATCAAAAATAGTACCTCGGTTCCAGCAAAAAAAAAATGCTATTCCCCCGTCTTAAATTAAAAGTCATATATTTTACTTTCTTCTGTCTTAAAATAATTATCAGCTTCTGTTTATAGTCATATTTTTTATTAAAATATCAAAAATATCCTTAATCTTTTATAAATATAAAATCATTTTTAATAAAATCCAATTTAAAATTTTAAATAATATTTATATAATTAAGAAATAAATGTGTTGATATCTTTCTTGATTATACATCAATCCTTTTAAAAATAAAATAATATTTATATAATTAGAAAACAATCTTTTCTTACATTCCTTTTACCAAATACTACCGAATATATAATATTATTATATACTAAACATGTTTAATTTTAACTATAATAATAAATTTAACATTTAATATGGATTGCTTTATGAATTTTTTATGGTTTTTTTTTAAATTTTGACTTTTCCAAACGGACTTATAATTTAGAACAAAAGGAATATCATTTATGTCATTTAAGACTATCGCTAGAACGGAGGGAGGTAGTAACTTTTGAAGTTTAATTTCCCATATTACCTTTTATCCTACGTATAGACTATTAATAGAATGATGACGCCGCATGATAAAAACGGGTACATCGGCTTCAGATCCTATGTGCCCCTGTTCCATCCAATAAAATAGCTACGCGTGGTGATATTTTCTTAAACGAATTTTCCAAAATAAACCAGCATTGTTATACGAGACTTAATAGAGGAAGAAAAGGAAAATCTAATATTCTTTCCAATTATATTATATCTCTGGAAATTCTATCATAAAACTTCATGTTTTCTATTTTTGATTTGTATCTCCATGTTTTCTATTTTTAATTTATTAGCAATTAGAAATAGAGATCAGATCAGATCAGCTATGACAAGATGCTGATTTATATATTCACGGCTATGTGATTTATACTCCGATCATTGTTTTTGTTTGTTTCCGAAACTTAATATCTTTCTTATTTAAAACATTAAATAGTTCGTGTATAAGGATGGATTTTACAACACCAACATCTTAATCACAATTCTTATAGAACAATACCACTATTAATTGTTTGGAGGAAACTGAAAATCAAAAAAATCATTCAAGTACTCAGGGGAGCTTTCACGATTGATATGAACGTGGAGCTGTGAAGATATTGCAAACTAGTTCCGTAAATATTTTCAAAACAATGTCGAACTAATTAGTACTTTGGAACTTAATCACTATATTTTTCTTTTGCTCGTAGCTTTCACGTATGTATTTCCTGCATAAAAATATGTTTTTGTATTATTATTTTTATTTTGTCTTAAATTTTAATATATAGATCAAAACTAAGATGAATATCATTGATTTAACAAATAAATAATAAAATTAATTAGTGATAAATAAATTATAAATATGTTGATCTACGTACCAAAATTAAATCAAAAAAGATAAGAGATTAACGTGGTTCGGCCAACTTGACCTAGTCCACAGACAAAACCCGTAAGGTGAATTATATTATTGATCCAGAGATAATTGGATGATTTCTATTTACATTGAACTTTTATTTGTAGAGTTAACCAAACCTAGAAGATAATACTGAATCTCAGACTTTACTTGACTAGGTAATATATATCTACAAAACTAATTACGGAAATTAGTGTTTGGGTCGTAAGTTTTTGTATCCATTAGTGTTTGGGTCATTGACCCGTTAGTCAACTAGGTCAGATGGTCAATCCGTTAGAAGAGTTAACGTTCGTTTGGTTTAGTTTACCCAAGACCAGATCTTTTTTTAGTGAATCATTTTTTGATTACAAACTCGACATTGAAAGTTAACTTGGAATCATATGGAAATTCCACCATACAAATATTTTATTAATTAGCAACGCAGTTCATCATATCACTAATTGATTGAATAAAAAAAGTCTCACAGTTAATTCCCACAAGATATTGAACTTACTGGAGGTTTCTTGAATCATGCCCTAATTATCGAACAACATGGTTTTGTTCCTCTCTTGTATGGAGAGAAACCCATTTTTCATACTCCAATAAATCATGACTTCTCTTAGTTTAACTTGTCTCTTGATCAAGCCGTCTTCACTTGCTCATCCAAATAATCTGCTTAAATCAATAAATTTGAATCCGAAACTGATCAATAATTAGGTTTAACTCCCCTTGAATTTCATTTTTGTTTAAGCAGTTTCAAGAAAAACCCAAGTTATGATGATTTTTTTGGTTGGTTTTATGTAACAGATAAAAAGAAAAAAGAGTACAATAGATGCAGGGCTGATTTTTCTCATGACGCTGTTAAATATAACACAAAGAGCACTCAGAAGATTGAACAAAAGAGAACACTAACAGTTCTAGAATTGCTTGCTTGTTTATTGAAACTTCAACTGGCTTTTATAAATCCTTACAGATAACTATGAAAGCAAAAATTAACCACGTTTATAGCCTAAAGACGTGGTAACAAACTATGACCTACTCAAATGCAACAACTACTCAAACTGCCCTGAAGAATCGGGCTACAAGGTCTGACCTCTTCATTTCCTCCCCTAAACTAGACTGTCTAAACAAACTAGTTTATCATAGGTGCATCACAAACTCCAAGCTGCGCTCTCATTCTTTGAAAAGACTCCAGTTTCAGTGGCTTGGTGAACACATCAGCCACCTGATCATGTGTACCACAGTGTCTCAAATTCACAACTCCATCATTGTCAAAGTTACGAACAAAATGAGATCGCACCTGTATATGTTTGCTTCTGCCATGTAAGACTGGATTCATAGCTAGCTTAATGGTTGAACTATTGTCACAAAAATGAATGTGCTTGCATTCCCTTCATACCCCAACTTCTCCAGCACTCTCTTCATCCATACTGCTTGAGTTGAACATGCAGTAGCAGCCACATACTCTGCCTCTGTTGTGCTTAAGGCAACGATCGGCTGTTTGCGTGAGGACCAAGCTACTGCAACTGAGCTTAAGAGAAAAGCATAGCCTGAGGTGCTTTTCCTATCGTCCACATCACCAACATAATCACTATTAGTGAATCCAATCAACTCCTTATTTCCATCCTTCTTATACAACAATCCAAAAGCAGAAGTTCCTTGCAGATAACGTAAAATTCGTTTGGCATCCAAGAGATGAAGCTCTGTTGGTTTCGACAAGTATCGACTGATCAAACTGACTGCATACATAATATCCGGTCTTGTGGCAGTCAACATCATGATACCCACCAATTGTCTGTAATAATGACCATCTACCTCCACTCCATTATCATCGCGAGAAACTTTGAAACCGGGGCAGCTTGGATTTTGAACAGAGTTACAGTGTTCCATGCCAAACTTATTTAGAACTTCCAGCACATATTTTCTTTGGTGAATAAAAATTCCTTCACTAAGCTGCAAAACTTCTATCCCAAGAAAGAACCTCATTTTACTAAGATCAGTCATGTCAAATTCATTCATCGTCGATTGCTTAAACTCAACGACCATATTCTCATCATCTCAAGCATAAATCAAGTCATCAACATAAAGACTAATAACCAAGATTTTACCTTGTTTGCTGACCTTAGTGAAGAGTGTTTGTTCACTTTCACACTTCTCAAAGCCTTCGTTCAAAAAATAAGCTTCAATACGGCTGAACCATGCTCTCGGCGCCTGTTTGAGCCCATATAATGCTTTATTGAGCTTATAGACTTTGTGCATTGCAGTTTTCACTTCATAGCCTTTTGGTTGATCGACATAAACATCTTCAGTCAAGTTTCCATAAGAAAAGTTGATTTAACATCAAGTTGATAAACAGACCATCCTCTTTGTGCAGCTAAAGCAAGAAACATTCGAACAGTATCCATACGGGATACATGTGCATATACTTCTTCATAGTAAATGCCATGCTTCTGTGCGTAGCCTTTGGCAACCAAGCGGGCTTTGTATCTTTCGACCTCACCGTGTTCATTGACCTTCGTCTTGTAAACCCATTTAACCCCAATCCTTCTAGCACCTGCAGGAAGCTCCGTCAAGTACCATGTATTATTTTTCTGAATGGCGTTTATCTCCAAATCCATAGCATCTCTCCATTTCGCATCAACCACTGCTTCCTCATAGGTCGTTGGATCAGTAGTGGCAAGAAGTGCCCAATTTGCGACAACATCTTCATCAGAAAGCTCTTCACCTGAGACATAGTCCTCCATCCATCCAGGGGTTCTTATGATTCTTGAGCTCGTTCTCACACTCAAAGGGCCAGAAGTTCCCTGGTTCATAAGATTGTGTGTATCCTTATCATCATTGCTTCTTGCATTTTCATCTTCTGACTCATTTAGAGTATGCATCTCGTCATCGTTACCCCACATCAAATCAAGAGCAATATTTTCTGCAAAACTGTCATCCCAGTTCCATTTCTTGTCTTCCTCAAAGACAACATCCCGACTAATTACTACCTTCTTTAAAATAGGATCATAAAGTCGATAGGCCTTTGATTCTTCACTCACTCCAGTAGATTACAGCTCCGGATTTTATCTTCCAGCTTTGTTCTTCGTGCATCCGGAACATGAGCATGTGCAACACTGCCAAAAACCCTGAGATGAGCTACTGAAGGTTTAACCCCACCCCACTCCTCTTCCGGTGTCATGTCTAAGACGGATGAAGTGGGACTCCTGTTGAGAACATAGAAACTCCAGTTGACCGCCTCCGGCCAAAAATTCTTGGGGACACCTTTCTTTGACAACAAAATCCTCACCATGTTCATCATTGTACGATTTTTTCTTCGGCGACACCATTCTGCTGCGGTGTGTATACTGCAGTCAATTGCCTTTTAATGCCATTTTCTTTACAGAACTTATTAAACTCATTCGAAGTAAATTCCCCACCACGCTCCGTTCGTAAGCACTTAATATCAAGACATGTTTCTTTCTCTACACAATTCTTAAATAACTTGAAAGAGGCAAGTGCATCTGACTTATCAATCAAAAAATGTACCCAAACTTTTCTACTATAATCATCAATAAAACAAATAAGGTACCTCTTGTGGCTGTTTGAAATGGGAGTAACAGGCCCACATATATCAGCATGAATGAGTTCGAGTTTCTGAGAAGCTCTCCATGTACTCTTCTTTGGAAAAGAGTCGTGATGTTTCTTTCCTTTTAAGCAATCAGTACACACAACCTTGGTATCGCTGATCTGAGGCAAACCCTTCACCATTCCTTTGTGCTGCAGTATTTTGAGATTTTGGTAACCAAGGTGACCGTACCTCCGGTGCCAAAGATCAGGCATGTCTTGGGTTTCTGTTTGCAAGCACACCTCCTTCTTCAATTGCTTCTCTGTTGGTTGTGACTTGGATAGCAATACAAAAATTCTATTCGCAGTCATGTGGGTGTCTATAATCAGGCCTCTTGAGGGATGATAAATTCAGCATCTATTGGATTGAATCAGCACAACTAGACCTTTCTCTTGCAACTGACCAATGCTAAGAAGATGATTTTGTAAGTCAGGCACATAGAAGACGTCCGTGACAACATGACTAACTCCCTCCAAAAACAGTCTCACATTCCCTTTACCAACCACATTCATCCTCATATTATTTCCGAACCTCACTATGTGTGTGAAGCTCTCATCCAAATCACAAAACAAAGAGCGATCACCGCACATATGATTACTACAACCAGAATCAAGGAACCATAAAGTATTGTGATTACCTCCGTTCATCTCCATATATGACATAAGCAGCAGTTCCTCTGACTCATTAAACTCCACGTAGTTAGCCTTCTTTTCCCACATTGGACAGTCATATTGATAATGTCCAAGCTGGTGACATTTGTAACACTCAATCATAGCTTTGTCAGAGGTCTGTCGGCCTCTTCCTATGCCCCTTCCTCCTCGAAAACTTGTTCTTCGACGTCCTCTTGCATTACTTCCTTCGGCATGAGTGACTTTGAGTGCTTATTCTTCCCCACTTGAGTTCCTCCGAAATTTCTGCTCATGAACTAACAAAGAGCTTTGCAATTCATCAACTGACAAGCTCTTGATATTCTTCGACTCTTCAATCGAACATACAATATATAATTATATTTCTCAGACAAAGAGAGCAATACCTTTTCAACAATATTTGCATTCTGCAGATCTTCCCCCAAATTGCGCATTTTATTTGCAACAATCATCACTCTTGAGAAGTAATCATTGATTGATTCTCCTAACTTCATTTCGAGCACCTCGAAATCTCTTCTGAGTGTCTGTAGCTACGCATTTCTGACTCTCTCATTCCCTTGATATTTTGTTTTCATCGAATCCCAAATCTGCTTGGACGTGTCCTTCTGAAGAATGGTTTTCAAAGTAGTCTTGTATATGGACTGGAAAAGGTAATTCTTTACCTTTAGATCCTTCAGCTTCATCGCTGCAAGATATGCTCTCTATGCACTATTAAGAACCTCTCCTCTTGCTGGTTCTATGAATCCTGTCTCCACCAACGACCACCATTCCTTCGAGCGAAGAAAATTCTCCATTATCATAGTCCAATGCTCATAATCATCATCAAGCTTATGAATACTCAACAACGAATCTTTCTCTGCTGCCATCTACACTCTTTGATGTTTCCTCACTTTTTTTCTGTTTACACTCAAAAACTTAACGATCAATCAGGTCCCTATGATATTGGCTCTGATACCAGATGTTAAATATAACACAAAGAGCACTCAGAAGATTGAACAAAAGAGAGCACTAACAATTCTAGAATTGCTTGCTTGTTTATTGAAACTTCAACTGGCTTTTATAAAGCCTTACAGATAACTATGAAAGCAAAAATTAACCATATTTATAGCCTAGAGATGTGGTAACAAACTATGACCTACTCAAATGCAACAACTACTCAAACTGCCCTGAAGAATCGGGCTACAAGGTCTGACCTCTTCAGATGCACCATTTGTTATGGCAATTGGAGCTTGTATACTGAATTCTCTGGTCTTTCCTATTCCTAATATACCAGATGAAGAAGATGAAGATAGTGATTCAACAATTACTTCTACTGATTCTATGCACAAGATTTTCTTCTTAATCAAAGCAAACAGATCCAAATAAAACAACAATTAGGATACCACTGATTAACATTTAAAAACGAATGCATAGATGAAATTCACTGGCTATGATACCGGATTCCAAAGATTATCAAAATGATTCTTTTGATTTTCAATGATGAAATTTTGCTCGAGGGGATTCTACAGAGATGAGGGTTTGAGATGACTCACAAGATAGAGGAAAAAAATGAATAATAAGTGATTTTTTTTTGTTGTCTTCTAACATGTAAATAGTAAGATTAACAGATGTAAATTCTTTTAGCGGATTGACCATTTGACCTGGTTGACTAACGGGTCAACGACCCAAACACTAAAACGGGCAAATTTACGATTCAAACAGTAATAGATACCAAAACTTACGACCCAAACACTAATTTACTCAAACTAATTACATAATTATCTAGATAATCTTTGATTTTATCTACACTTTACATGCACATATTACACGGACACTTAATCTTCTTATTAGTTGTACGGTCTTTACGGTCACCTCGTCTCACATCTATTGGATGTATTTCTAACTTTCAATCAAAGACATCAATTTTGTGGAAAACCACAACCATTGATATATAATCTCCCTAGATAAATTTGACCTCTCTTTATCTCCTTTCTTTCCCTACTCAAATCATAGTCACTGTTTATCTCTTTCCTAGACAATTTATATCCCTTCTTAATCTAGGCTAACTTATCTACTCTTTGTTTTGTATTCTTGATTTATTAACTAATAGCATTTAATAATTTAATTAGCATCAACGTTACGATAGATTAATATGAAACTTTTTCTAAAATAGACAATTTTGTGTGATTGCGGGCTCCAGATCCTCTATGCCCGATTTGTTATCTCCTCCTGTGCCAACCAATTAGAATATGCCACATACGTATTGTTTATTTGTAATTCACGGGGTTACTATATAAACATAACATCCTTATTTCGATACCACAATATCTAATATCTTCTATTTTATTCTTCGTCTTCTCTAGATGAATATATCTCTGATAATGTTAAATAACATATCTCAAATAAAGGGTTCTTACATAATTTTATGTTTTTGAGAAAATTAAAAAACTCACGAACCCAATTTAATGATGCTGGTGGTGGCCCATTTAAATAAAATTAAGTTCAAAGAACAAAGAATCAAAGAGGTGGAAGATACAGTTAAGATTCAAATATGTTTTTATCAAGTAAAGGGGTTATAATTAATAAAAAATTTAAACCGAAACACAGGGATAGGGTTTTCTTTATTTGTATCCAGAACTAAAATTAACGTTCGACAATTTCTACTCACAAAAATAAGTCTTAAAAATCTACCATTACAATTGCATATAACTCCAGCATAGAATTATAAAATTAAGAGCACAAATACATATTAATCAAAGACTAATTTAAGATAAAAATTAATAATCTAATAAATGTTATTTTTGATTTAGTTTGTAATTTTTATGGACTGATTTAGTCGAAACCATGTTTATTTGGTTTAGGCTTTTATGTTGATTGATTGGGAAAATTTTCATTTACATTCATTGGACCGTTATTGAAGATCAATCATATGAACATAGATCATGAGAACAAGGAAGACAATTGCATCTTCTTCAAATTAGATAAAGACTAACAAATTAATTTATGTAGTTTCGTATTGTTTGACGCCGTTAAATATTATTGTTACATTTCTATAGCAAAACAAGTGGCATGTTCTAATTGGTTGGGACAGGAAGAGACAGGTAAATTGGACACAGAGGATCCGGAGCCTGTTTTGGGCATCTCAATGTCAGGGAAATATAATGTATCAGTATTATAACATTTCCAACACAATTTTTTTGAGTAGACCCCGAAACATGTTTTGATACAGATCCTGGAAGTCTACCATAATCCGGCCAGCTGAAATGGAGCTGCTAGAATTATTTTCTATACATAAACTAATTATAAAGTATACAAATTAAACATATCACAATTTCTCAGTCCTGTAGATATTACATGGCGGGTGCTTGAAGGCCTACCGCCTACGGATTGCCGTGTTCATCAAATGATCCAAATTAAGTGGAAGTTTGGAAAATGCTTTGTTGTATTATTCAAACTATTCGGTAGATGTGGATCTTAGGGATCATGAATCGGTGAGAGAGTGAACCATCAGAAATTGATTCAGACCATGTTGTTGCTTGACATATCAGCTACAGGGGATGGAAGGTGCAACATGTGTCGTACTTGGAATTCTGCTTTTTTATAAATAGTATGCTTCAAATTCTGGCTGTGATGAGTTGGATATGGTTCTGGTAGTTTGGTCATTCTGTCTAAGGGAACTTCATTAACAACCATGAGAAATTCTCTCCTTCCCTACCAAATTGTACAACTACCCTTCCACGGACCATTCCCTTTCTCCACCAAATTTGACTCAGTGTTCCTGCAGCAAAATTTGGTCACCATTTTTCATGTGAGAGGTAATTTATGGTTTGATTTGCTGCATGGTTTTCATGGTTGCAGTTGACAACACATTCAATACCTTTTTGTGAATTTGCTCCTGATTCAACAATGTTTCTTTCGAGGTAATAATATCGTGGTTATTTTATCGTTCATGTTAGTTTTAGATTGATACACGCCGAACACTTTGTTCGTCGGCTGCACTTGATTAATACAATTTGGATAATCAAAAGAGTGTAACAAGCAAGATATTGATGATGAGATTCAAACTTTATTAGGATTTGATTGACAGCGGCCTCACGGAGCGTTGAACATTCTTATAGGCCAATATTGTGGATCAATTTTTTTTCTCGTTTGGCTTATGTTCTTTGTCTCAAAATTGAGGCCAGGGTTAAACTTTTCATCAATTTTTTGTAAGAGCAATGATGGCTGCTAATCATCCATATCGAATTCAATCAATGCCTGACAACTCAACAGCAGAAAAATTAACAGAAGACCCATCTGCAAATAAGGCAGCACAATGCACCGTTACGTGCGTCTATGAAACAATGCTCTTCGACGTTAGCCGTAGGATATCAATAGTATGGTCAAAGAATTTGATGAACCTCTCTCTAAATTTAACTGTCCAGAACTGGGGGAATGAAAATGATTGCACTTGCAAAGTTGATTTTAAGCCATGGCATTTTTGGAGCAAAAAAGGGCTCAAGTCATTTGATTTGGATGGAAAACGAGTAGACATATTTTGGGATCTTCGATCAGCGAAATTCACAGGTAGTCCTGAACCTTCTGCAGATTATTATGTTGCATTAGTATCAGAAGAACAAGTTGTGTTGTTATTAGGAGATCTTAAGAAAAAAGCATATAAAAGAACCAAATCAAGACCATCATTGATAGATGCTATATTACTGTATAAAAAGGAAAACATCTTTGGCAAGAAATGTTTCTCGACAAGAGCAAAATTTGACCAAAACAGCAGAAGAGAACACGATATCGTTGTTGAAAATACAATAACAGGGCCAAGAGATCCAGAGATGTGGATTAGCGTAGACGGAATTGTGGTAGTCCATGTTACAAATTTGCAATGGAAATTTAGAGGAAATGAGACCGTGATTGTAAATAAGCTACCAGTGCAAGTTTTTTGGGATGTTCATGATTGGTTATTTGGTAGCCCTTCTGGCCATGGGATGTTTATTTTCCGGCCAGGCGCACCGGAATATAATCACGTTAAAGATGGTAGTAGTGCTGGTGGTAGTGAGACTGGTGACAGTAGCACCGCCACAGATACCGGGTATGTGTCTGCAGAAAGTCAGCAGACGACAGTTCCTGATTTCAGCCTCTTCCTTTACGCATGGAAGATAGAATGAACGCGAATTAATTGATTGATTAGTAAATGTGATCCATTGTAGGGAAGAATATTACTGGGATTTACCCCTTTCTTTTCTTGTTTGTTATACTAATTGTTGTCTGTAACATTGTTGGAATTATAGTTACTCATTTGTGCAAAATGGACCATCGTTTATATCTTTCTGAAAACTGCTGTTAAAACCAAACAGATTAACCACATAGGAAGTGGGTCATCTGAACAAAAGATACAAAAAAGACTCACTGAGCTACAATTACATGTTTCCAATTATAGTATTCCAGTTACAAAGAACTATGCTTAAAGGAATGCCATTGAAAGCCTTTGTGCCTAAAAACCAGTCATACAATAGGCATTTGACACTGTCAATAAGCACACCAACTGGCGTTTTACTTCAATGATAAGCCCCAAACTTATCAATCAAACTTAATAGTGAAATGAGAAGAAATGTCAGAAGAGAAGGGATGAAAACAGACTAGGAATAGGAAGAATGCCATAGAATCAGGAAGGAGATTACATACAAGAGACACATACCATTTCCATTCATAATCCTCTTACATGTTTACATACATATATAGGGTGTTTATAATAACCGTACCATCCTATCCATAACCAACTTCACTGTTAAAGACACATAACCCATACACATACCTAAACCTAACCATACATACTACAATTAGAGCCTATCATTTTCCACTCCCTTCAGAACAAATTTGTCGTCAAGGTTGTGTTTTAATAAAGATTCAAAACAAAATAGTAAAATCAGATTTACAAAGGACAGTAAATCAAATGGAAACTTGTTTATACGCCCCCGAAATTGTCCGGCATACAGGCTACACATTAACCAAACTACAAAAGGAGTTTGCTTCCTATATTCCTGACTGTAGCATTTGTTGTACACGTCCCAAGATGGCACAAAGTTGTGATGATATATTGGAGGAAAAACAATGACACTGATTCTTTGATTTTCTTGATGTTGTTCGACGAAAATTGGGAAAAAAATCGCCAATAACGAAAGATTCAGAATTTCGGAACCTTGTACGCATAGTGTTGTCTTTCTCCTCAAATATGCCAAGGAAATCTCCTAAGTACATGCAATCTTCTTCTTCTTTAATTGCTGCCGAAATGTTCGATAAAATATTTGCAACGTTATCTTTCACTTGTGCTAAAAGATTTGAACTGTCCCTCTTAAGTTCTTGCGTTTCCCGTCGATTTCCTTTGGTGTGTGCCAATAGATTTGAAATCAGGCCTTGATAATATCATAATGTGACTCCATAAGTATCTATACTATTAGATACAAGTGGATTTTATTAGATCCAACGGCCTAATGTGTTTTACAATAGTGGTAAAATAGGTTTTAAACTCTTGAACTTGTGAAGACTGATTTAAGATTTAAAAACTGATTTTAAACTAGAAAATATACACAAAAGATGACAATAATATTCACAAATACTGAGGTTATGGATTTCAACATTAACCACTTTTAATTGGTTCCAAAAATAATAATTCTAAACAATTCTAGCTCAAATAAGTGACTCTAATTTTTGCCAAAGGTAGATTTTTAAAATATCAATTGTAAATCACAAGCATGGTTCATCAAAAGCTCTAGGTCCCAGCATAAACCATCAAATAAAATCACAATCAATTAAGAAAAATCATAATTTCAATTAAAAATAAATACAAAAGTCATAAAAGAATTATTAAAAGTTACCAATTAATCATGGAAAAATAGCTTCCTCCTTGCCTCAGTGATGGGGTTTATCTCCTCATGATGTACACACTCTCAAAACAATTATTCATGGATCAAAAGTGTGTAAAAAGAAGAAAAAAAAATAATAACACAGATGGTTCGCAACGGTGTAATGGTGTTGCAAACCACTATTCTCATTGTTACAAAAAAGTGTTTTCATCTGAAGATAAAGGTTGCAGATGCTAAGATATCCATTGCAGTTGGGTTGAAGAAACCGTTGCAGATGAAGATAAACGTTACAAAGCTTAAGATAAACGTTGTAAAACGGTTGAAGAAATTGTTTCATTTTCTTTGTTCTTCGTGTTCTTCAGCAGCAACAGAACACTTTTTCCTGTGATGATTTTTATCTCCTTCTGTTGGCCTCCTGAGCTTGACCCAACCTCTCTAATCTTTTTTGGACTTAATACAACCTTTTTGTATACAACAGAGCCCTCAAATCTCGAGGGAATCTCTGTTTTTTTTTTTAATTGAAGTTTCGGTGGTTTTTACCCTGATTTTTTCTCGAATCCCCCCTCTATGCATTTTTCTTCGATCTGTTGGGTTTATATAGGCTTATTAAACCCGAACAACCTTTCCTAATCGATAAGGATTAAAGAAATCAATCCCAAACCAACTCCAAATCATGTTAATCCGAATCAGAGAAGAAATATTTTTTCTGGCCAAAAGATGGATTTTCCAGCTTGATTTACGACAACAAACTCTTATGAATGACGTGTTTCAACTTATTTTGATAGTTTCTTCATATAGATATAGTCGAGCACTCTTTAATTCCAGAAAATCTCGCTCTCAGGTTGACTCAGACTTTTTCACGTGTAAGAAACTTTCTTCCAACCAATTTTGGATTTGAAACAGATAAGAGGGGTCCCCTTAGTAATCTAGCGGTTGCCTTTAACAATTCTCCTGGGTGCCTTTAGCAATTTTTCTGGGTGCCTTTATCAAATTTTTGAGCCAATTTTTCCACAAAAGTTTATTTCCCAAAAACACTTACAAACACATAAAATACCATAACAAATACAAATTAAGCACTAACACAATTGATTATTGAGAACAATTTAGACACAAAAATATGTCTATCACGGCCAGGATAAATTCTCCACTTGGTAGTGGTAGTCAGGACTTTTCCTCCCCTCCTAGGTGGGGAGATCTATTTAATCCAACGGTTGTTTCACCTAATTAATATAAGGCCCCACTATAAAAGGTTTTATTAGGTGGTGTTTAATGCTTTTCTTTCCCATTTATATCTCACCTCTTTTGGCTTCGTGGGCGTAATTGTGATGTTAATAGAATCATTCCCTCGCCTCTTCTTCAACCTGGATCACTTCTTCCCAAATAAATTCCCATGTTAGTGGGTATATTGATCGACTCTGTTAGTCTGTTTGGTTTCTCTTACGTTTACATCTCAGAGTTAACAACCTTTGAAACCCTAGCCAATCTATCTTCCTTTCATCAATTATTAAGAGCATTTAATTGAAACCGTCGTCTATGAATTTAATGGGTTTCATCTATATGTTCGATGAGGCTAATCCAAATCGTCCACAGTTCTATCATTCGAACAAGAAGGTGTTTTTCCTACCCCTTTTCGTTTCCGTCTAATTTTTTTGAATTGGTTATGCCATGTTGTGTTTCTGTCCATATCCTTTTGGCATCTGCTTATTTGAGTTTTAATTTTAAGATTCACCCTATCTATCTTTCATTTAGGTCTTAGCTTCTGATTCTATTGATTTGGCTATTTTCTAGGGTTTTATCTTACCTTTTTTTTCCGGATATAATTTATGTTAGATATTCGGTTCCACTATGAATTTGTTATTCAATGTATTAATAGTTTAAATTTCTCATTAGATCTGATCTCATCTCATCTGAGTATTTATTTTTGTTTCAGGGATGGAGATGTATTTGGGAAGAGAGGGAATCGACAGCATAAACAACTCTTGGGACTTCGTGGATTATTAAAAGGATTATATATTGCACTCATTGTTCTTTTGATCGCCCTGGAATTCACTCCGATGTTAGTCTTCTCTCACTCTTTAGCTCATTTCTCTTTCAGTTTGCATTCATAGATAGCAATTAATCCCTAGATATTTAGCAAAAAATATTTTTTGATATTATATACTTAGAATTGAGATTCCTATATTTGATCAGATTTTGAAAAAAAATTATCAACATCAATCACATTTTTGTTGTATTGTGTATTGAACACAATCTTAAGGATTGGAATTATATGGAATGATGATGATAATGATGATATGAATGGGAACCTATTTTCTTTTCTTTTTCTAATGACTCAAACACTAGATTAGAGAAGCTCACCCGAAAATGTTATGAATACTTAGATAGTAGTACATAACTTACACATAGTATGTTTAGTATTACGAATGAACATTCCATATTGCATTTTTTGCAAAATCCAATTATGTTTGAAAAAAATACAAGACTAGATATCTTTTTGTTTAGTTGTGTGGTATCCATTAATGACAAAAAATTAAGTGGAGATTATAGGCTACTAAATTGATATAACGATAAAACTGAATGCGATGACCTGGGTGTTCACCTTATTAAGTTCCACTAGACCTGTATGCTTATTGAGATAAAACAATGCATGCATCGTATTGTGATCTAGCTAATTGATATCCTGTTAATTGCTTTTCATCTATTTTTCTGAGTCTACCTCTTCAGAAAAAGCAGACGATAAAAAATCAAATGAGCCCGATGACAAGCTTTACATTATGCTGTAAAAGGCCTTTGCTTTCGAGTGTAACCCGAAAATGAAGATTTAATATTTTACTTGATTTTTGCAGGTTTGTATGGGTCTTGATATGGTTACTTAACGCAAATTTAGGTCTTTTTCAGTTTCAGAACCTAAAATCTAGGTTGGTATGGGCATGTTATTTAAGTAAACTGTTGCAGAGAAAAACCATTTTGGTGTGAATTTTTAATTCTGTTTTTGAATTGCAAATTATTAGAATATATTAATTTATCCATTCTAGTGATGCTTTATTGTTCGCATTGCAAATTATATGAGATAAACAAATTTTGCAATGCCCATATTATGCGAGATTCAGTTTATTCATTGAACTATTCATAAGGATGACAACGGAAACTCAGAAAATTTAAGTTGCTTTGAAGTTTGTATTCTGTAAATTCATATATCTTTCTTCAACAGTCTTTAGCAAATGATTATGTGTCAATGATTGATTTGGCTTGGTTTTAACTAGATATTATTGACAACTTAGGTTATGGTTTAATCAAAGAACAACTAGCGACCAGGGAAGTAATAATTATTGATATAGCTTCGACAGTGAGGGATTATTGGAGCTATGATGTTGGTACCATCGATTTGAGCAAATTCAATTCATTTAGTGCAAAACATGGTCCACTTTTGGAGGGATGACAGGTTTAGTCTTCCTTACCATAAATCTTATTTATTTTTTTCTTTGCACTATTGTATCATTTCAAAACCTTCAGTTGCACCAGAGTATGCATTATTGTTGAAATTTTATAAACTTTGCAGGATTCGTGTGAGCAAGTGATGACAACATATAAATTGGTGACGGTAGATGTTCCATACTGGGGTTTTGGGTATCGACTGGAACAAGCTCTGCTTTCCGTATGTACCAAATTTTCTTGCACCATAGATCTTTACTTATATATTTTTGCAGAAAATTGAGTGCTGGTATATAGATCTTACATTTCATTTTTTGGGTTATATTTTTTTTTCCCATTCATATTGGATTATGAACTTAGTTTGGTTGGATCGAGTTTAATCTCAAATTGGAATCTTTTAGTTGATATAATTTGTCATTAGAAGTGGAAGGCTATAGGTGTGGTAAATTTGAGTTGAACTGATAAATTTTTTTAGGGATATAGTTAACAGTAGTGATAAGGTTGACCCATTTATATGAAATGAAAATTGATATGGTTTTCTAAATCAATTGATTTAAAGTTTACTTGGGCCTATTTCATTCATCAGTCATGCAATTACTAATCATTATGTCTATCTTTGTTTTTGGGATCAGCTGGAATGTTTTTGGGTTAGAGTTGAAAGACAATTTTATTATGTTTTTCGGTTAAGAAGAACCATTCTGAATGAGAGGCGTTCAAATTTCCATATGAACTTGTCATTATCAAATATTTAGATTGTTTGTTGGTATTTTGGAACAATCGTCGTTCACGATGAAACACCCTTTTACCTTAATCAATTTTATAACCAAAATCCTTTTTTTTGTTGTTGATTTTGCAGATAAAATTTATGCCAAGAGAAAATTGTGTAAGAAACTCTATGACTTGAAATCGAATTATCCCTCAATCTGAATCGATTCCACGGCGAGCTACTAGATTGAATGTTACCCAAATATCTTCTCTTCAAGGTTTCTCTCTCACACTTGAAATCCTTAACGAGATCTATATACAATGATTGTCATAAACTTACGGGGATTTTATTGTGTGCATTTGTAGTGTTGCTTCACAGGTCCAAATGAAAGCCAAGGAATTCGATTCTCTTCGTAGTCCTTTTATTTTCTTTTTCTTGCTTAGGCTTTTGATTTGTGTTCTTTGTTTCAGCCAATTAGCCATTGTGAAAGTTTCTTTGTCCATTCGATTTTTCTTTGAAGCATAATTGTGCATTCACACTAGTGGAAAAAGGTTGTTGAACGACATTTAGAACATGTCCTATAAGCGAGTTATACGACACCGTCAGACTGCTGTAGAAAGTGACGTAGGTTAGTTGTCTTTTATTGGAACGACACTATCAAATATAGCTGAATTACTTTAATATACGATATTTCAGAACTGTCCGTATATACGGCATTTTAAACGTGTTATAATATTTTATGTTATAAATCAGAAAGGTTCAACCTCATAACTGATATGTCATTTAATTTATATTAATATTAAAAAAAAAATCAAATTGAAGTTAAACTAAAAGAAAATCTGATTGGAACTCAAATTAGTTCAAATTCAAACTATTATTAGATTACAGTTGAACTCAAATTATTACTAAATTACAGTTAGACTCAAATTAGACTGAAATCCAAATAATAATACTGAAAGACAAATAAAGGATTCAATCCCTGAATTCACACATACAAGTACTAATAAGTTCAAAGTTTCTCAACATCACTAAGTACTAGTTTCTCAACACGTCACCAAGTGCAGGATGACTTAAAAACTGCAAACTAAAGATACAAAAAGAGTATTTAAGTTATCATATTTGGATCTGCACCAGCTTCAACCCACAACTTGATGATTTTTGTTACCTCCAGTTCAGCTGCAAGTGTCAAAGCTTTTACTCAATTTGGATCAGCACCTGCCTACATAGTTAAATAGAATTTTTTTCTTCTCCTTCTATGCCTTCAAAAAATCAAACTCAGGTGGAAGGTTTTGCCATTAGTTCATCCTTGAGAATCCATGTCAGAAATTATAAGATGTAGATATCCTTCAAGCCCGTACAGTTCCAATATTCGTAAGCATGCTACATAAAACTGACCGGAGTGACTTCTGCGAGCAAGAAAACATAAGGAAAATTCAATACATATCAGATGGTACATTAAAGATCAGTCGATATACTAAGTGGAAATCAAGAAAACAAGGCAAGTATTCCACAACAAAGATTAAACTAGAGCTAGTGCCTTAAAAAGAGGAAGTCAGGGACTAGTTACAAACACCAACTTTATGTTCATAAGAAACACACGACTTACACAAATAAAAGGGCTGAAAGGCAGATTGAGAATATAAAAAGGGTGAAAGCATGAGTATGTTTGGTCATTCCAGCAAAAAGAGAGAGACGATCTAGTGCAGATACATTGGTACCACCCATCTATGTAGAAAACACAATGAAAAGTTAAAGGTCGATTGAATTATAAGGCAACACATAGAGGAAGTACACAGTGATATGAAACGTACCTTCCAACCAGGATAACACCATGCTTACATGCTCCTCAAAAGATTCTCTTGCAGACCTATTGCATCAAATCTCTCAAAAACCTCATTATATGAAGTAAAGAAATCTTGTCCCCCATCAGCTTGAAGTCTGTGCACACACAATTCATAGAATCAAGAACGATATTACGGTCCATACGACAAATGGTGCCCAGCAGGAAATACAGATAACCCATTACCTTAGCAAGCAAAGTCTAACCATGTCCCAGGATAACATGTCAAAAGGATTTCCTGAAAGCAGGATCTCCTCAAGTCATAGAGGTTTTCATCTGGAACGAAGATCAAAATTCAAAATCAGTGAGCTAAGATATGACTGTCACATAAATTTTTAATGAGATACAAGGACTGAAGAGGTCTCATCTGCACCAGCAAACCGTCCCTTGCTGACCAGAACTTGTTAATCTAGAAAAACCAAAAAAAGGTACAGATGCAACAAGTGAAGTATGCCTCATTTTAAGCAGAGCTTCCATGTTTGGACTCAAAATTAAATGCAAGTGAATCCAAAAATCACAACAACAACAACAACAAAAACAGAACATGGCAGAGATAAGCATTTAAAAACTCTCAGGTGTTTTCATTCATTGACAAAGATAGTTTTAATATCTTGGTACCTAAACCATACATTCTAAAATTCATGCAGTTCGCTGTCATGCGAGCAGATAAAATACAGTTAAAATTAGAGAAAATTAGAATACCCAACTAATCAACAAAAATAATCGAAAAGATAATACTAGTAACAGAAGATACATTTTTCACATACAACAACTTAACTACAGAAGCATGTTCCAAACAAACAAAGCACACTCCTAAATTATTGGTAATAAATGATACATGTTCTCAAACGACATCATTCATATGCAACAACTTGAGCTACATTAACAATCTTCAAGATCAAACCAAAATCCAAAAATTCTTAATTGTTTAAATAACCATTCATAAGATTTTATTATAAATTACTTTCAAAATCACCATCCAAGCAACATGTACAACGAAAGCCCTTCTTTTCCTCGCATATATGATTTTTATATCAAGAAACAAAAGAAATATCTAAATGATTGAATATCATATAGGAAGCGAAGTTACCAGCAGTAACAAAATGTCTATAGTATTGCATCCTCTTGTGAGCTCTACCTCAAACACGAGTTAAAGATCCTTGAACCTTACTTGCAACAAAATAAACAACAACCCAGTTATTAGACTCACAGAAACACAGATTCAAAATCAAAAAATGGTGATAGAATCGAGAGAAGGATTGAGATTCAAACTGAGAGGTATCTGAAATCAAAACCACAAACAACCAATTATTAGTTTACCTAAATATCTTAAAAAGAAGCCCTATCTGGAGGTGTCTGAAATTAAAATCAAAACAAAAATTAGTTATAGTTTACAACTGAAACAGAATATAAGAAAGATTTACTTAGGGTTTACATGTAATTGAAATCTAAGCTAATGAAGTATAACATAGTTTCTCGTGAAATCATCTCTCCATTAACATTAACAAAAGCATAACAAAAATCTTCATCAGTCTAAGTCCGAGATCAGAAGAAGTACCTAAAGCTTTTCCTCAACGAAAAACATATTCAACTGAATCGAAGTAAAATCAGTTCAAACTATAGATAGTAAATCATCTTGCAAAAGAAGTAGGTAAAGGTGGAGAAACGGCTAGTTTTTTTTTTTCTTTGAAAACCCATAAATGAAAGATTGACAGAGGAGGGTTGTTTGATTATCAAGTATAGAATCATCAGCTCCGTACTTCTCGACAGGAGGAGAGTGATGACGGTGAGAGACTAAGAGGTGAGGAGAAAGAGGTTTTGGTGAGAGAGGAAATGGAGATAATAAGTGAAGTGAGATGAAGAAGCATCAATACCAAAGAAGTCTCTTTGCTTCCGGAGAGGAAAAGGAAAGAGAAAGAAAAAACGAGAAATGAAATAAAAGTTTAGGTAGGGTCCAGTCTATAAGAGAGGTGAGAGAAAAAGGGGAATCAGATCCGTCGATCAATGAAATTTTTCAATCTCGAAAATTATATAGAAAAATCTGCTATAGAAACAATATTTTGCTAGTTGTCTAAGTCAACAAAAGTCAAAATACAACGACATTTTGACTTTAGTTAGCAACAATTTCCAAGTATAAGTTTAATATTTCTATTTTTTACCAACTGAACGACACTTTCCATATATGGAAATATCCCGATATTTTATTTGTGTCGTTTCAATGTGTTTTAGACAGCCCATTTTCCACTAGTGTCGATATGGTGTTATGTGGAATTTAGTTGTTATACTATTAAATGTTTTTAAAATATTCATATTATTAAATGCTTTTAAAATATTATCCTTGAACCAAATCATTATATTGGCTACAGTAATATGGATAATCCTAACCGGGTGAAAATTATTGGGAGATCAAATCGGAAAATAAGTGGTGCGATGAGAAGATACTACAATCCTAAAACGCAACATATAAAGAAGTATGGATGTCGGTAATGTCACCCCCCCCCCACCCCCATCATCAAAAGATCAAGTCAAAGCCTAATGAAAAAACAAAGAAAAAAAATTAAATTATATCATTCTACAATGTTTATTTTAAAAAATTATCATTTACATATATCAACGTAGCATACCAACCCTTTAAAATGTGTTACTACATCAATTACATAGAAGGTGTCACATAGTACGACACTGCGAAGTATACCGTCCATATTGGTAGTTTATAACACAATAATTTAATTTTCCAAACACAAAAATATTGTTACAGTTAATTTTCCATATGTTTATTATTACTGACTATATTTTATTAACAAATTAAAGTCATCTAGGTTGAATTACGGGGGATGTCAAATTTTATACCCAACAATAACATTGTTGTATTACTTATTATATCACTAATGCTGGGTATTTTTATAGAAAATGACAATAACATGAAAAATCGGATAATTATTCGTCGGTACGTTTGGTGATAGTATTTCTAAATTTCTCAAATGTGAATGATATTATTAATAAAGTTTATAGAATTTCCAAAAAACTAGATTTGAGATATGACCCATGCCGTTACGGCACGGGTTAAACCTAGTATGGTATAAACCGTCCGACAAAAATCGAACGGCTCTGATACCAATTGATAAGCCCCAAACATATCAATCAAATATCATCGGTGAAATCAAAGTGAAACTAACAGATAAGAGAAGAGAAGAGAAAAAGGTTAGACAAGAGGCTAGAAAATGCATAGAACAGGGAAGAGGTTTACATAGACAAGAACAATAATTCATTTCTATTCCCCCGATTATATACTATCCAGTATATATATATATCACTCTTGGTAACTACCCTAACTACCTAGGAACCATACACATATCCAATATACTCATACTTAATACCTAATTATACTACAACCAGTACTACCATATTTAGGACCGTATCATTCCCACTCCCTTGAAAAAAAAACTTGTCCTCGAGGTTGAGCACAATGGAAATTAATTTTTTTGAACATGCATTACACAAGATATGGTAAGATAATTAACAATGAAGATTACGATGCGTCCACGTACTTTTCCCGCATACTTGTTGTGTTTGAATGCCATGTAGAAGAAGTAAATTTCTGTTTCATTAATAGAAGCAAAGGCTGCAAAGCATAATATGTAGGATTCATCACATTGTGGCTTATGAACGAGCACTTCAATCTCTTGAAATTCTTCGCTGAAAATCGGATAGAAATCACCAATGTTGAAAGCAGAACAATCTTGAAATCTTGTACAAACAACTTCATCAGAATCTTCCAAATGAATGCAATTTTCTTCTTCATTTGCAGCTGAAATTTCTGACGAAATATTTGAAATGTCTGACATAAGTTCTTTCATTTCATTTATCATTTCTTTCATTTCTCTGTTGAGGTCTTTCATTTCATTGTTAAGAGTTACCCGATCTTCATTTTGCTCCAAAAGAATCAAAACTATAGTTTTGATATTTTTTATAACATCATTATGCCAATCCATTTGTATTGGGCATGAACCGTCTGACAAAATCGAACGACTCAGATACCAATTGATAAGCCCCAAATTTATCAATCAAACTTAATAGTGTAATGAGAAGAAATATCAGAAGAGAAGGGATGCAAACAGACTAGGAATAGGAAGAATGCCATAGAATCAGGGAGGAGATTACAGACAACATACCATTTCCATTCATAATCCTCTTACATGTTTACATACATATATAGGGTGTTTATAACAACCGTACCACCCTATCCATAACCAACTTAACTGTTAAAGACACATAACCCATAATACCTAAACCTAACCATACATACTACAATTAGAGCCTATCATTCAACTCATATCCTGGCAGTAAACTTGAAATGTTGAAAAGAAATGGTTAATACTTTCAAACTCGTTTTTGGTGGTTGCCAGACCACCTGACTAAGTGACACGAAGACTCTGATTCAACAAGACATGTTTTTAAATGATCCAACGATAGCACGGTTTAGCAGACGATGGCTTAAAGGAAGAGGGAATTCACTGCACATGTGATTTCTCATAGTTGAGAGAAAGAGCAAGGTCCGCACCTTATTCTGACATGTTAAATGTCATTCCCAGGGATGCACATGGTACGGCTCGGTTCTGATTTTTGGCCCAGCAGTAACCGAAACCGGTAGTCTCGTTTTTTTAGTTTTGAGAACCGAGTGTTACCATTAAATTTTTCCGTTCGGTTCGATTTTAACCGACTCGATTTTGGTATTAACCGGTTTGGTTTCGGTTTTAACCGGTTCGGTTTCGGTTTTAACCGGTTAATGGCATATGTAACAAAATTTTCATAAATCAGAAGAGAACAAATAACAATAACACTACTGGTTCAATGTTACTAACTATTCAATGTTACTTAAAAACAAAAGGAACCCTTCAAAATAATGCACAAAATACAGAACTCCCAAAAGCAGCAGCTTCAAATCCAGATGAAATCATCATCTTCTTACCAGATGAAATCATCATCTTGAATGGCTCTGATCACAATTTGATGGTACAATGCTGCAAGGGAAGCTCCAATGAATGGTCCAACCCAAAAGATCCACTGCAACACAGATGATCCCATCCCCGACATTATCCAAGCTGCTGGTCTAATTGAGCTAAAACATTCAGGTCCTAAATTCACTTGGTCTAACAAGAGGGAAAAAGAGAATTTAATCCTTAAAAGGTTAGATAGAGGCCTCGTCAACCAGGAGTGGGAATCTCAATTCCCAACCTCCATCATCCATAGTCTGGCTTGTATAGGCTCAGATCATAATCCTATTGTTTTAGATACTGAGGTTATCCAAAAGAAGAAAAAATCTTATTTCAAGTTCTATGAGTGCTGGCAGAAAGATGTATCTTGCGCTGTCACCATAGCGGAAAACTGGCGACCTAGTAACCATGGTTCAGAGCAGTACAATATTTACCCAAAAGCTAAAAAATACCAAAATAGCCCTCCAGAAATGGAAGAAAACCTCCTTTGGGACTATTGAAGGGAAAATTGAATCTCTAGGAAAAAAACTCCTGGACCTGAGAGATAGCACGAGAGAGAGTGACAGAGAAATTCAAAAAACTATGGAATTTGAATTAGAACATTGGTATGATATCCAACATAGCTTTTGGATCCAAAAATCGAGAGATTATTTTATCAGAGATGCGGACAGAAACGAAAAACTCTTTCATGCTATTACAAATTATAGGAGAAAGACTAATAACATTGTCAGTCTAAAAGATAAGAATTATCAATGGATTCAAAAAAGGGAAGATCTGGAAACACTCCTGAATTTGCACTTTGAGAAGATTAGCTCTACCAGTCAAAATATGATAGATCCAAATATCCTCCATCTCTTCAAACCTGTCACCAATCAGACTGAAAATGAATCCATCATTGAAGTTCCCTCCTCGGAGGAAATTAGAAATGTGGTTAGTAGCATGAAACCCTGGAAAGCCCCGGGCCCGGATGGGTTCCAAGCGGGCTTCTATCAACATAACTGGGACACTGTAGGGGAAGATGTTATTAATGCTATCAAAGCCTTTTTCACTACCGGTTTCATTCTAAAAGAGTTTAATAACACCTACATCTCCCTCATTCCCAAGACCAAGATCCCTCAAACTCCTGCTGACTTCAGACCGGTTAGCCTTTGTAACACCATCTATAAGATTATCTCCAAGATCTTAGCGAATAGAATAAAACCTATCCTTAACAGAATCATTTCTCCAGCCCAATCAGCTTTTATTCCTACCAGAAATATCCATGACAATGTCATAATTGCTCAAGAAGTGGTGGAAGTAATGAAAAGGAAAAAAGGTACATCCGGCGGACTAGGGATAAAATTGGATATGAGCAAAGCCTTTGATAGGATAGAATGGTCGTTTATCTTAGGTCTCCTGAAGAAAATGGGATTTTCGGAAAAATGGTGTAAGCTCATAAACCAATGCATATCCACTCCCACCTATTCTATTCTTCTCAATGGTTCTCCCGGCAAGCCCTTTAAGCCCATCAGAGGTATAAGACAAGGGGACCCCCTTTCTCCTTACCTTTTCATAATCTGCATGGAGGCCCTATCTAAAATGATCGATAGTGCCAATGACATGTGCTTTCTGAGTGGAACAAAAATCTCTAAATCGGGTCCCTCGATCTCTCACCTTCTCTTTGCGGACGATTCCCTAATATTTATAAAAGCAGATCAGGAAGAAGTCAAAAACCTCCTCTCCATTCTTGAGGAGTTCAGCCAATCTAGTGGCCAATGCATCAATTTTAACAAATCCGGGATCTTCTGCAGAATGACTGTAGAGGAAAAATACCTAGGTTTCCTTCTCTTTCGCAAAAGAGCTAGAACCTTAACCTTTGAATCCATCTTGAAGAGTATGGAAAATAGGCTAAATGGATGGCAATCAAAAATGCTTTCCAAGCCGGGAGAGCTACGATGATCCAAGCGGTCATAAACACCCTTCCCAATTATCAGATGGGTTGCCTCGAATTGCCAAAAAAAATCTATAAATTCTATGGATAAAATTCAAAGGAATTTTTGGAATAATGGTAAAAGCAAGGTTAGGAGCCATTCCATGGAGGCTTGGGAGTCCCTTTGCCGGCCAAAGAATATGGGAGGTCTGGGTTTCAAGAACCTGAGCTGTTTCAATGAAGCCATGCTTACTAAATAGGCTTGGAGACTGATCCATAACGAAACTGACCTGTGGGCTAGGGTCCTCAAAGCCCGTTACTTCCCCAGTTCCAATCTGATGAGTGTTCAAAAAAATTCCAGGGACACATGGATATGGAGAGGAATCCAGAAAGGCATAAAGGTTATACGGGACCATCACTTTTGGTCCATCGGTGATGGCACCCATGTTAGGATTTGGGACTACAACTGGCTCAAAAGTATGAAAATAAACGATGTAACTGCTCATCAAAGAAACTCCGGGTTGGTTTGGGTTAGCGAAATTATCGATCATGATAATCATATCTGGAAAGCTTCTATCATTAGGGATCTCTTCACGAGAACCCAAATGGAAGAAATTATGGCCATACCTATTCTCCAGGAAGGTCGTGACGAAATGGGTTGGAACCCAACCACCAATGGGTCGTTTTCTGTCAATTCAACCTACAAAAAACTAGTCGTTTCAAATATGCCGCTTGCCAGAATCAGCCAAGTGGATCCCGGGGTTTGGAAGAATATATGGCTTATCAAAACCCCTCACAGAATAAATCTCTTTCTTTGGAAATTGGTAAAACAAACTCTAAAAGTTAGAAGTAAAATTTTCAAACATATGGATATCATGGATCAATTGTGCCATGTTTGCAACAAGCATGTTGAAACTAGCACCCATCTCTTTATGCATTGTGACCTAGCTAAGAAAATATGGCAAAACTTATGGCCCAGCGTGCATACCAATATGTTGTCTTATAATTGCATTGTAGATTGGATTAAATCTTGGCATAAGCATAACATCATCATTTCTTTCAAAGACAAGGTCTCGATTGGCTATATATCCCAAATTCTATGGCGGATTTGGAGACATAGGTGCAACATCATTTTTGATAAAGTCAAACCAAGCCCTACCACGGTCCTGGCCACCATAGCCAATACATCTTTTCATCCCCATAATCAAACCACCGTCAATTTACACAATCTCTCCACAAATCCCCCCAATCAATCTCATACCAAACCAAATCATCCCCACCCAGTAACCCAGCTACAAAGCACCCTCAGTCACCTCTTTTAGGTAACGGCAATCGCTACATCCCAATCCATCCTCTCAGACCTATACTCAACGGTTCTGATACCGAACCCAATCCAAACACAAACACAACCGACCCACCTTTACAAGCTCAATCAAAACTTCTCCAGTATAACAGAAAAGCCATATGTTCCGAACAAGGGCTGGTGTCCAATTGGATCTCCATAAATATTGATTATGCTATAATTAACTTTGATGGATCTCATTCTACCATTGACTATGCAGCTAGATACGGGGCAGTAGCTCGTACTCCAAAGGGTTCCTTCATTGCAGGCTTCTCGGGCGTGGTGAGGGTGGGTTCCAGTCTCTAGGAAGAAGTTATGGCTCTGAGAGAATCCATATTATGGGCCACAGATCAAGGTTGGAAACACATTTTGCTTCGGGGAGATGCTAAGACGATCATAGATGACGTCAACGACATCACAACTTCGAGTCTCTGGTCCTGTCATTCGTTAGTTGTAGATTGTAAAAAACTTTTAAAGTTACTTCATTTATGTAACTTATCCTTTATAGGTAGAGAGGAAAACAAGATAGAAGACTCGATTGCTAATTTTGCCCGGTTAGATGGTGTGGGAAAGATGTGGAGTGACCCTTCACCTTTCTCAACCCAATTAACGCTGGATCTTTGTAGCCCTCTGTTCAATTAATCAATTCTCTTTTTTTCAAAAAAAAACAAAAACAGTGAAACAAACAAACTTCTTGATTAGAGGTTCTTTTTTCTTGAAACACATCATGACATAGTGGACCTACTCACTTACCATGGAATATGTTACTTTCTCAAAGCATAAACACAACCATCAACAATGGGGTTCAAGACCTGAAACACCACATGAGTACTACTGCATTAGATTTGAATCAAGAAAGAAGTAAACAGATTGAAGGTTGGTTGTAGAAATTGACCCAAATACACATAACTAACATAAGTTAAGACTGTACAAGTTGCAAACAACACAGACATTGTGGTCTATTATATTCTATCAGACAGGCAGAACCACAGATAACACAAAGTTTGATTCAGTAATGTGAGCAGTGAGAGCATTACATGTCTAGAGCCTCTGCATTTTCCTTGGTTTCATTTGACCACACTAACAGATCAGTGTTCTTGGGTAAAGAATCCTGTTGTTGAGTTTTATCCCTGAACCAATTCTCTGCTTTGTTGCATTCATTAATGACCTGCAAGCACGAGGAAAACATAAATGATAACTCGGTAAGCTCAAAAAATAAATAAATACGTTAATCAATCAAATAAGGTTGGGCATTTGAATGATAAATCCTTACCATCACCAGCGACATCGTTGGTGGCATTTGCTAATTGCTTTACAAGGCTGGCACCGATGTTCTTAACTGTGTCCTTAAACTCAATGCTTTTAGCAACAGTGACACCATCTTTGGTTGAGAGATTGAGCAATTTTCCAAAAACCCACTCATTGAAACTAGTTATTAACAAGGAATCAGACACAGTTCAGACAAGAAATTAACTCACATATGAAGTAGTTTACGTTATAGAATTGGGTTCAGTTATCTTAAGATTTTACTAACTTAAGATGCAGAAAGAGTTGAAAATTGATACTTACAGGGACATGAGAGTCTCTAGCCTTCTCTTAGCATCAGTAGCAGAGAAAACTGTGTAGACAAGAACAAAACGAGAGAAATGGAAGAAGGAAGCTCAAAACGAGAGAAACTAGCAGAGAAGAGAGGGGAAGAAGAGAGAGGCGCAAAGAGAAAATGAAAGAAACCTTAGAAAGTTTGGTTTATATACTAGGGTTAGTATCTTGCTTCTAATCCAACGGTTAATATTATCGGCTGGTTTAATCGATCGGTTGTAGAGTAATAACGTCCCCAACCGTAGATCTATCATCCTACGGTAAAGATTAATCGGCTTAAACCGAACCGGTTTTCGGTTCGGTTCTAGAGGTGGACCAAACCGAACCGGGATCAACCGATTTTTTTTAATCTATTACCGTTGATTACCATTAAATATACGGTTCGGTTCGGTTCGGTTCAATCTTTTTCGGTTCGGTTCAGTCCGGTTTTTATCGGTTTAGCGGGTTTTTTGTGCTGCCCTATTCCCAATGAGGTCCTCTGTGAAGACCCAAAAGTTGATTTGTGTAATGATGATTACTCCCTTACATGTCGTACCACAAACTCCAGTTCTTGTAACCCATCTTTCTGTATCATGAAAATGGGTGACTGAGCCACTTGAATGTTGTATTTCTTTTTCTTTTTCTGATAATTAAATTTCTGTAAATAATGGATGACAATTGGTGTGGGAGTTCCACTCAACATCTACATCTTCATCTTCTCTATCCGAAATCAACCATTGATCTTGACTATTAGATCATATGTGGGACGAATATTGCTCACCCCAAAAATGGGATTTCCCTTTTGAAAATATCAAACAATATTTCTAGGTACAGTTAAAGACGCATCCTATGTAGGTGACCAATAGTCATTTTCAGACAGACTTTTGAATGTGCTTCAAAAGGAAAGAAGGCCCGAAAATTACACGACAATGTCATATACTTGATGGAATTACAATTCTAAAATGTTGAGATTGAGGTCTACATTCAAGACCTCACCCGTTCCAAGTGACCGCCTGCTATATTGCTTCCCGAATTCTGAACTGAGACCCTTCTCAGTTTGCACTTCGATTATGACCTCATAGGACACAATTTAAAATTGTGATCGATCCGAGCAATAGCTTATATCAAACATAGACCCAATTAATTAGCCAAAAGACATTTCATTTTCCCTGTCAAACGTAAGAAAAACAATATTCAAAAGTAGGTATATAGGTACCTTTTCTTAACTAACAATACCCAATACCTTCGGTTATTAATAGTATCCTCAAGAACCCAATCTGTACTTCTTCTCTCCCTTCCATTTCTCATCCTTTACCTGTACCTCCCTCCATGATAGACTAAGCTATCTCGTCGTCCTACATTCTGTGGGCGACGGGTTGGGGAAACAATCAAGAAGATTAAGGATATAATCAAGTTGCTTGATCCTGTCGTAAAACCCACCGCCCACCACCACCCCATGTCGACTATATCGTTTCCTGCAGCTTTTCCTGCTCCTACTAATGTTTTGCCTTTCCAACTCCTAGAGATCAATTTGATTTCTGCACAAGATCTTGCTCGTATTGGTCGAGGAATGCGTACATATGCTGTAGCATGGGTCCACCCTGAACGCAAATTATCGACGCGTCTTGATGCTGATGGGCATACTGACCCAACGTGGAATGATAAATTCGTCTTCCGTGTAGATGAGTCTTTCCTGCAATCTGATACATCTGCTGTTATGATTGAGATATATGCTGTTCGTTGCTTTCGTGATGTCTGTGTAGGTATCGTACGAGTTCTTGTGGGGAATGTTATCCCTCCATCTTCACGTAACCAACGAAACTCTGGAATGCGTTTCATTGCATTGCAAGTGCGTCGCCCATCAGGACGCCCTCAAGGTATTCTTAATATAGGAGTTGCTCTCCTAGATGGTTCAATGAGAAGTATGCCTCTGTATA
Source organism: Papaver californicum (assembly GCA_023531435.1). Lineage (NCBI taxonomy): Eukaryota > Viridiplantae > Streptophyta > Magnoliopsida > Ranunculales > Papaveraceae > Papaver > Papaver californicum. The sequence goes on from JAJJMC010000896.1 coordinate 5,959,757, forward strand.
CCCAATTAAGCACTTCTGCTGTTGGATATCGAGATTTGATGGGCGAAGAATCTCATAGTCCAAACCACCATCATAAAGAACAGAAAAAAGGCTTATATATGCGCCGCAGTGTGAGTGAGCGAAAATCAGATGCAACTTTTAACGATTTTCCTCTAAAACCTGGATCCACCGCGATTTCAGAAGTAGGAGAACCACCATTTGCCACAGTAACAACTACCGGTTCAGTTTGGTCATTTTCGGATATAGGACCTGCACCTTCAGTCCTTGCTGCTACGATGGCTGAAGATCATTTATACCCGGTGGCTGAGGGGGGAAGTAACAGTAATCATAATAATGTTCTAGAAGGATGGGAAGCTGAAGCTAGTGTTGAAGGTCTAAGATCGAAACTAGAGAGATGGCGGACAGAATTACCACCTATATATGATCGTACTAAAGCACCCTACAACAGAAACACGGAACATAGACGAAGACATACTGATGGTGGTTCAGGATCAATGCTTTCTTGCATTATGTATGGATTCGAGTGCTCTATTTCTTGTGGGGTAAAATCTGGAGGTAAAGGTAAGGGTAAACGTGGTGGTCTTGAAAACTTCGATGATGACGCAACTCAATCTTACATGCCATGAAAAATGAAAAAGAGAGTTAAGAGTATTGAAAATACGAGACAGGAAAAAGAAAGGAGAATATATCTCTATGATCACTTCATGTAAGTCCTGCACGAATATTGCATGGGTTCAATGAGAAAGGAGAACTTATTTTCGGGTCTGGCATGCTCAGCGTGATTATACATAGATAAGGAATACCTACTAAACAATGCATATAAAGATTATAAGTCACTCTACAAGTTGCTACTTGTGAATATATATATGAAGGAATCCTCGTCGGGCGCAGACTAAGACATGCGCATCGACTGTGAAAACATAGAGAACTGATCATGTGATCATGTGATCATGTGAATTAAGACCACTATCTCTTTTTATTTTATCTTTTGAGTGTCACAATCCCAAAAAAAGAAAAAACAGAATATATCATTTTGTTTAATTTTTCTTCTTTAGAGCCTAGAGTAAAGTAAAAAAAGAAAAAAAATTGGTAAGGAAAAAAAAACGAATGTTGATGGGAATTTGTATTAGGTTATAATGACTATACTTTGGCATCTTGAATTTTATGTTTGCTATTATATTTTTCTACTGAATCAAGCTAGTAATGTATATTGTATTCCTGAAAACCACGCCGAAAATATGAAACTACTCGAAAGACATTTAAAATGGCAGAATATATTAAATTTTTTTATTGGCTTGGTTCTCTTCTTCTTTTATATTACTGAGGTTCTTATTTGAGTTTCAAAGTCGATGTACTTGTGACTGAGCCTATTGCTACGAACGCAGAAAACTGGTCCAAAGTTGCTTTAAGTTACAAGACCATTTACTCAAGTCTGTCACAAGGTTGTACCATACCGGATTTCGGTTCGAATCGATCGAGAGCGATATACTGGTACGTCGGTATACCGGGGAAATTTCGGTTTACATACTGGCGAAATATCGGTCCGTATATTTTATACCTATAATTTTATAAAAAAAATACTAGCTCACATTTTATAACTATAAATATATTTCAAAACATTATAAAGTACTAATTAAACAACAACACAAGATAAACAACAACAAAGTTCAAACAAGAAACACAAGATAAACAACAAAAACTTCAAAATTAACCGGCTAAAGTACTAATTAAACAACCATATTACAATTTTAATCAAAATCATTAGATTCATTATAGATATCATCACAATGATCATCAAGTAGTCCTCTTTCCGTGTCCAACATCAATTGATCAGTATCATATGCATCAATGTCAGTGTCAGTTGGATAAATAGACTTACTTCGAGAACTACGAACTGACCCACTTACTTCACCAATATTCTCCTGCAAATCATCCAAATTTACATTATCACCTTCCACATTCAAGTCATCCAAATTTTGTGGATCCAACCATTCATCATTTTCATCCTGTTCATCCAGAAAAATAATATCACGAGCTTTCCCATCATCGTTATATTGTTGGATTTCTTTGTATCGACGCTGCAATTTCTTGTTATATTGGATAAAGACACTATCATTCAATTTTTGTTGTGTTAAGCAATTTCGTTTCTTTGAGTGCAACTGAAATACGAAAACATATGACAGAATAGATAGTAAGCAAATGATAAAACAAATATGTGCATTTCAGTATGACAGGCAAAGGGGACTAAAACAGATGAAATCAAAGATAAGAATACTTACATTCTGAAATGTGCTCCAGTTTCGCTCACATGGGGAAGAAGAACAAGTCAGACTTAATACCTTGATTGCAAATTTTTGTAGGCATGGGACATCCATTCCTCCGTATGTAATCCACCAATCATCTTCATAAATACATACACAAAGTTATATAACACAAAATAATCATATTTTAATATAACAAAATATAAAAAACTTACGAGGTTGATCTTTATCTCTTCTTCTTATGCAAGACTGACTTCCCAAGATCCCCACAGCATCATTGTATAGTCTCAATTCAGACATAGCTTTATCTAGTTCATCTTCATCGGTTATTAGGCTTTCCATTGCTTTATGAAGACCCCTTTTGATTTCTTTATACTTTGAATCATTATCCATCTCACGAGCATCGATCTTGTAGAATATTGAAGGATTCAAATAATAAGTCGCACAATGTAGATCATGATTAAGGTTTTTCTTCAATCGGTTATCAAAGACATCTTGAATTATAGCCAAAGTATCTGTTTCTTTACTGAAATTCTTCTCCATTTGATCCCATGTTATTCTCATTGCATCAATCAAATAAGGCATTGTAGGTTTGAGCTCAATATCCACTAACCTTACAACCTTAACTAAAGGCTTTAGCACAGTACAAGAATACTCAACATCTTCCCAAAATGTACTACTTGTAACAATTTTAAGTACATTAATTCCTATATTTTCTTTTGCAGCCCTACTTTTCGCCCACCTATCAGCCACAAACATCATTTGCAAAGGGGTTTTATACTTCTAGAGACTTTCTAGTGTGTAGTACTGAGTTGTAAATCTAGTCTTTGTGGACCTATGTAAGTCTCCATTTGTCATCTCCCTCATAAAAGCCAATACTTGAAAATGAGAATAAATATAGGTAACGAGTCTCTTACCTAATACCACGGCTTTCTTGATTCTTGGAAGCTTGGAACCAAGATCTTCTAACATCAATTGAACGCAATGAGCAGCACAAGGAGTCCAAATAGGTTTTTCTAGTGAAAATCTTACAGGGAAGTGAGATGGATCTGTTTCCTTGAGTTGATTTTTTGTGGAAGAGGTGTTACTGAGCTATAGAAAGGAGTCGGTTAAATAACAAAGTAATTCCTTCAGAGACCGCACATCAAGTGTTCGGTAAATTGGCTAAGAGAAGGACGAGACAACTGTTGTCGGATTTAGGAAGAAGTTGGACTTGGAAACCATGGACTTAGGTGACTTGAATGGGTCTGTTACTCGATCCAACTTAGAGCAGTTTCCCATATTTGGAAACTCTAGCACTTGTAAGTTATAAATACTAAGCGAGAGAGACAGACTTGAGACCAGACCTAGAATAAATTCAAAAACTAGGGTTTAGCTTTTCAAAAACAATGATTCTCTTTAATATTCTCTTTAATATGTTTATTGTTTTTAAGAAAGTCATGTCTAGCTAAATTTCTTGTTAAGGTAAAAGGATGAACTTGTAGTATTATTTTCTTGTGTTTCAAAACTAGGGTTTTAAATTATAAAAACTTAATGTTAATGTTTTGTCTCTCTTTCAATGTTTTACTATCTCAAAAAATTCTATGTCAAATATAGTTCATTGTTGATTATTAGAAGAATTCGTTGAAACTTTGTCTTAAATCGTTTTATCAATATTTTTAATGAGCACTTAATTCATATATCTTAATTACCTTATCTATATTTTTTTGTTATCGTATTAATTTTAATATTTTTATAGATTGTACCCGTAAAATACTGGTTGTAAGTAAATCGTGACTATTGGCCCTCGTTAGTCTTGCTAAAACATTTCCACTTAGCCGTGCTTGTTGGAGTCGGAATAGGAGGCAAGAGTAGCACGTGGGTGGTGAGAGTCAGGTGGAGGTTGGTCTGTGCTGTGAAGGTGGGGACAATAGTAGGGTGAGGTGGCGTTGACTAAACTTAATAAAGAAGAATATAAAAAGAGATACAAAAAGAAAGAAGAAGGGAGTTCTGTTTTGGGGAAGCGGACAGAGAGAGTACCGCCGTGACGGCCATTGGAAGAGTAGATAAAACAAGAAGAGAAGAAGAGAGGCGGGTACCAGTAACGATGGTGATCACGGTTTATGTTGCTCTTATCTTTGTAATTCATTTTAATGGATTTTAAGAAATCCATTTTCATATTTTTCTAATTTTATAATTAGGATTTTAGGTAGAAATTAATTTTTATTATGTATTGATCATGCGAACTCCATAATAATATTCTTATATAATTTAATAACTAGTAAATTTACTTTATATAACTTGGTATCTAATTGTTTATGTGATTTTCTTGATTGTTTATACTTTTCAATTGATATATCGTTCTTGGGTTAAATCTTTGACGGAGTATGTGATGTAATTTTGAAAGTGGTAAATAAGGTGATCGTTTCTCGAACTTGTAAAGGTAATGATTTTAGAAAATAATGATTTTAATTAACTCTAGAAAATTCCAGGAGTATGAAAAAGACTAAATAACCTAAAGATGATTTTTGAATAATTTTAAAAGGACCAGGAATCAGGAATCAGGTAATTCTAACAACCTATGTGATTAATCAGATAATTCTTTTTAAATTAATTGAAGCGCAAGTAATTGCCAAAATTGGTTTCGTTATGCTAACAAACAGAGGTAAATCTCAAGCATGGACTATCAAAATTAATTAACCAAGCATAATCCATCAAGCAAAAGCACAACTGTTGAAA